>JBAMIE010173627.1:0-14587 GCA_037177295.1 Kaempferia parviflora | reverse complement strand
TATATGTGATATATGATTAAAATGTTAAAATTAGATAGTGTGTTTTAATTTATTTATCAGATATATAGGATTAAAAGATTTAATGTGACTTTACATCAGGCTAAAGTTAGGTAGGTCTGGACCGTCTGGTGGAGCTGATAACTAACAGGAAGCTCAGATAAGTTGATATATGAAGAAAGTCCAGTTGTGTCTACAAGATCTGACAATTAGCTAAAGTCCAGATGGGGAATTTGGCAAGAAGACTTAGTGGGTCAAGAGAGCAGAGTCAATTAAGTTCACAAATGGTAAGTGGAGATAAGTACCGAGGAGAGAGATTCAGTGAGCAAATGGTAAGTGGAGGTAAGCACTGGAGGAGAGAGATCCAGTGAGAACGAGTTGAAGTTGTAAGCGCTGGTCTAACTTAAATTAATTTAGAAGTTTAAGTTGAGACCAAAGAGTAGATACTGATCTTGGTAAGAGAGGATCTAAATAATTTTATTTTATTTTATGTGCTAACTCTGTTTTGTGAGTTATTTTTTACTATTTGGACTAACATATTTTTACAGGAGTTAAGTGTAAAAAATTAACATCAGATGAACAGTGCTCAAAGCGTCTCAAGTGCTTGGTGGTGCCTCAGATGAGTTGGAGGCACCCGGCGCTCATAGATAAAGTTCACAGATGAACTTTTAGCCATTGGAGGCGTATCGGAGGTAATTGGAGGTGGCTCAGAGTTAATGGAGGCGCCTCAGAGCTGTTACAGGTGCTTTAAGTGGATAGAGGTCGCGACAAATATGAATCAAATCTTCACGTGTTGGGGTTTCAGCCATTGGAGGCGCTTCAAGGCTCAGGCTGTTGGAGGCGCCTCCAATGACCCATATAATGAGAATTCGGCTAGCTCTCTTAGAAGAACTTTTGTACAAGCATTCTAGATCATTTTGCTGCATCGTCTTCATGCTACAGTTGCGCTGTGATTCAACTAGTCTGACTTAATTAGGGGTGTCAATTCGGGTGAATCGGATCAGGGAAACTATGTTTTTTTTAACTCCCAACCTGAACTCGACCCGAACTCCCTCAACCCGAACTCGACCAACCCGAACTCAACCCGGACAATCCGTATAACGCAATTCAAAATAAATTTTTTTATTATTTTCTCAATAATTTTCACTTTTATCTCAATACTCCATTACTATTGTACATTTAATTTAACTTTAAAAAATCAACTACTTCATAAATTCCGGTCAATCCGAACACGATCCAACCCGAACTCAATCCAAAAATTTTCAACCCGAAACCCTCCAACGCCCCGACCCGAATCTAAAAATTTCCAACCCGAACCTGATTCTTAAGTCGTCAGGTCAGGTTCATTTTTGACACTCCTATTCTAACTACTGTAGTCAGGACAATACTAACACACGAGCTCAATCCATACTTCATCTTCATATGTTGGGTAATGATTTTCTATCTATTTCAGTTATTACATAAACTATAGAATTGTTACACCTCTTTCATCTTGTAATCGATTGCTCTTTCAAAAGTTTTCTAGAAAAGAATATTAGTGGATAGGATTGAGAAAAGTCCAAAGAACTTGAATCTTAAAATATGAATCGTCAAAGCTCCAAACTAAATAAATAATTATGTGCTCCAAACTAAATATGAATCTTAAAAAGAAAGATTTTAAAAAAAACTTCACCCCTCTCGTTTATTTCCATCCTACAAGGACCACATACCCGAAAAAAAATGATGCAGAACAGTAAACTTTTTTTTGCTAAAAATAGATAAGAAATTGGCTCATTAGATATAATAAAGGAATCATCTTTCCTTACAAATGTTTCTAGTTCTTTTGGGATTGTACCGGTTATTCCTGACAAACATAAGTTTAAATAAGCCCTTAAAAGGTAAATGATAAGTCGGATACAATGATCGCTCTTTTCGTTTCCTTTTTCCTGCAAACGAATTGAATTATGAATAACAAAGTCGCAATATCTTGATGATTTTGAACTAAAAAAAAATGTACAAGAGATTTCCAAGACCAATTAATACCACAAGAGTAAAATTTATAATAGCATGCAAAAATGTAAAATATTGTTCTACCAACCTAAAAGAAACAATTAGAATCATGAAGTAAAGAATAATACTTAGTTCGTAGATTATTCTTATTACTATTTGTAGTTTTCTTAATCACAAAATAAAACTTATAAAATACAAAGCTAATAATGAAAAAATAAACTAGAAAAGCAAAGTATTACAAGTTGATAATAAACATATAAATTACACATTGATTCAAAATTACAGTAGCATGTTTGATACATAATTTCTAAAATAACATCATTAGCTGATAATGATAAGATACTAAATTTGCTAGGCCGACTACAGAGAAAATATAATTTAAATTGAAAAAAAAAATGAGGAAACAATTTTAAAAACCTTTTCTAGAATCAAGTTGGCTTTGGCTAACCATGTGTTTGGTATTCTATAACACCTTTAATCCAAATCCAATAAATGCAACTTCCACAGAAATTCCTCACTAACGCAATACAGCAGGATGATGTAGTTAACTTTTGAGAATATTGGTTTTCTCTGACAACATTAAAATCTAAGATCTACTCTAATAGACAATCAGATAAAATAATCACAAAAAAATTCGATTAGTGTGGTTGACATTGGCACAACCAAATCACTTTAGCAGCATAAACATGAGAGAATCATATTGAGTACAGTACAAGTAAAAACAGGTTGGATATAGTTGTAGGTTTAAAGTACCTGATTTATCTTTTGACTTTTGTATCTCTTCTTTGGCCATGATGTTACTTTTCACTTCTGGATCATCAATTGTAACATATAAAACATCATCATGTTCTTTGGTCTCATTAAAAGAACCTTTTTGCAGAAAATTCTCTACAAGTGAAATTGAGCCGTCTACTTGGTTACACAGTAAAGGTTTTCCAGGACTCCTACATGTTGGGCTCGTATCTATCAGATCATTTTCTTTCATCTCGGGTACAAAAATAGTTGATATATCCTTCATTAGAGGCTGACAATCCTTCACATCAGCAAGTAGAGTTCTCATGCAGCCTATGGCATCTGGGGAGCTGAGAACATCTTCACACGCAGGATTATCTATACCTAAAGTTGCAAGAGATATTGCCATATGGTTCTTTGATGAATTATCATCTTGTGTGACATCATCAGCAACAACACAATGTTCAGGTGTTGCCATATGATTCTTCAACAAACCATTATCTTCTGTGACACCATCAGCAACAGCACAAGGTTCAGGTGCTGCCATATGATTCTTCAATGAACCATTATCTTGTATGACATCAGCAGCAGCAGCACTAGATTCAGGTGTTGCCATATGATTCCTCAATGAATCATCATCTTGTGTGACATCATCAGCAACAGCACAAGGTTCACAGGGAGTAACAGGTGATGCAGGATTTATAGGTGATGACAACTTTTTGGTTTTCTCACCAAGCAAAAATGGTGGTTCAGTTGATATCAACTGGAAATCAATCGAATTTGAACCAAAAGCTTGTTTTCTGATAAAAGTAGGAAATTTTGTAGTGTCATCCACTGATAACAAATCACCTTTATCACTGGAGATGGGATCCCATTCATTCCATTTATCAAGCGAAAAACTTTTTGGGTTGAATTGTCCATCAGGTATGACTCTTTCAATTCTGATAGTTTCTTTATAAAACTGTTTCTTCCTAATGGCATTAGCTAGCAGTGACCTGTAAATAAAAACAAACATAAAATTACAAACAAAGCAGAACAAGCACATAAGATGAGTGAGAACTCCAATAGTTCAGAAACACGATTGATAAACCTGCAATTTTGAGAAATAGTATATTTGGCGTGCTCAGCTGACAGACCAAGCAAAAATACTGCTAAGTTTGCAACATCATGTGGCCCTCTAACATCATTAACAGTTGAAGCAGCACTTGATATGAGGAGATTTTTCCCTCGGCTCCAGTCAGACAGTAGCTACAAACCCCAGTTGGACACATTATGGTTCAAATTATGTAATAAAATACAAGCAATAAATACAGACGATTTGCATAATATTCTAAAAAAATACAAGCATATATTCTACAGTATTATATTATTATGTTGAATATTAAACAACAGAAAAAGTTTCCAATGTATAAAGCCATAAATATATCAACCCCAATCTCTAGTAAACTTTAGTGTTATGCATTAAAGTCATTACAGATATGACCCAATACTTTGAGAGGAAGTAAACCAATATCAATCCATGAGTTTCCTTACATATTGAGAAATTTCATATCACGACATCATACCATAACCAAATACAGTTATATGTGTTTATACAAATAGTCGATGAAGGTGCCAGTGTCTAACACAAATTGCTAGGTCAACATGGGCATAGAGGATTGTGAAGAGTATGGATATCAGGATAAATTAAGAGCACTGAGTATGAAATAAATATCAGGTTAAATGAAGAGTATGAATATCAGAGATTTTGTCAACCAAGTTTTCATCGACCTCATATTGTAGAATAACAGACCAACAAAGTTTGAAACTTTTACTTTCAAGATTTGCATTTTGTAATTTTGTTTCGAGTTGGTCAGCACACACAACACATCTCATTCCGTTTGCTGACCAACACACAGAACTCTCCTAGATGATGAATCATAACCACAATGATGTGAGGCTTCACACAACACCGCAAGGTTTCAATTGAGGCTTCCAATGAGGATTTCCTGGGGTTTGCAATGATTGTGATGTGGTGGCATGCTTCCATGAGGCAACACAATAAGAGTTAGGCTTCCTCCTCAACCTAGGATTGGTTCTCAGCATCAACACTCGACATGGTCAACATGTCTATGGAACAAAAATCCCAGCTCAGATTTTAATCCTTGATTTACACTACACTGGGATTAATTATTCTCCCATATTTTACTATTACTAAAGTAATATTAGCCATATTAATATTCAGCATATTTAGTTAATTTGAGTCTTTATTTCAATCTAAAATGTTTTTACATGCATATATTGGCATTAAATAAAAAGAACAAATAAGGGGTAAAGCAAATATATAGGATGCAATTCAAACTAGATTGACTCTAGCCTTGGAGTACATAAATAGATCGCTGAAATAATAAAAAAATGCAGATATTATGTGATTGAGTCATTGCATAATCCATATATGACAAAACATACATATACAATCAATATAAAGAAATTTATTTAACATTAGTTGTGAGTATATTAAATAAAATTTATATGATTATTTAGAATGCAGAATGCAATCAGAATAACAATCCATCAGAAAAAAGGTTATATCTACTGTATGATGAATGAAAGAAAAAAATGCAATGTGCATACACACATGGGAAAATGTCATGTGAGCATGTAATAAACTATAAGTTATCCAACAAGGAAGCAAAGAAGATTTACTAAACCTTTGCATCTGAAAGGATCTTTCTTCTGACATGAGAATCAGCTATAAGATGAGAATACGTAATTTCAAAAAATAGTCCACGCTACAAATGAAAAAAAAAATATGAGAGTTATCAGAATTGAATCTGGCCAAAACTTGAATCATTTCAAGCTCAGATAAGTAATGCTGATGCACTTACAGCACCTGAATAGCAAGCTTAATAGATGGAATCTTCAAACGAAAAGGTAGCTTTTGGGAGAAGTCCAATGCGATTATATCAACCTATTATAGTTCAATCAGGTAAAAAGGTAACCAACAACAACATCACTGCATTATTTATTAGATTCGAATGTATAAGGTATAAATAAAAAAGTTAGAATCACACAAAAAATTAGAGTTGGATTAAAAGAAGAAAAAAAAGGCTTTGTCAAGTTATAAAAAAGGTATTTATTTAGATCTAAAGTTGCAGCAAATAATTCTTCATGTTAGGAGCTATTGTTGATCATAAATAACGCTCTAACTTATGTGCATGATGCTCCTTGAATTATGCACAGAGAGATCCAACCTGGTGTATCCTTTTTAGATAAAGTGACTGCTTGTCCTCTAATGTACATTATGTGGATTCATTCATAATGGACATTCCAATAGTGGCAACCAAATCACCTTAATGGGTGATCACCTAAAGAATGTAAAGAGTACATGAAAAACACTTTATGCAAGGATTTCTCACTGAAAACAACTTTTGTAGCTCACTCCTATGAGGGAAATGAATATTTTTTTCTTCTAAAAGAAAATGTGATATTATCAATAAGATGTAACTTTACATGCATGCTTTATAGTGGCTCTCCTACACGGAGATATCCATGCAAGACTGCAGCTTGGAGCTAGATCCTCTTACAAATACTCACTAAAAAACAAGGTAATTAAGCTCGACCATTTATCATCACAATTGCATCCCTGTTTCAAATCCACTCTGCACTCTAGGTAAGATAGATTAAAAGGTAAAAGGTAGCAAAGTCTAAGATCTGGTGCACTCTCCACTTGTCAATGAAAACTTACGCATAAAAAGGTGTTAACTTTAAAAAACACATGAGTCACCACATAGTATATCAATTCTAAGATGCAAACCCAGTTTAATTCTTTTCCTTTTGATTTTACAAAACATGAGTGTTACGGGAATTGCTGGAGATAATGATACCTAAAAAAATGCCTATTTAGTCTTTAGTCTCCCTTTGTAACTTTTAATTTTAACCCACTGTTTCTCTTATTCCTTTGGCGTTCATGATCATGTCATTCTGGGCCTTTTATTGGGCTTTAACAAAATAACAAATGTGTGGTGTCACACTGAATCTAGTTCAACCATAGCCACAGGTGCAAATAAAGGATTGTTTTATATTAATCTTCATTATTTCCTTAGTTTCCAGTTTTCTTGCCTCATTTAATTGAATAGAGCATAGACTAACTGCTTTCACTTATCCAAATTTATCCTAATGTTGTAATGATGGCTTACTACTCGACACTAGTTCATTTACATCTCTACATATAAGACTAAGCCACAGATAAGGAGACTTGGTGTGCTTATTCAAGCCATGCCAACATTATCCTAACTCAATAGGATCTTTTCTTAATCTTATCTTTCGTTGTTGAATCCTAGCTTTTTTCTGGACCACACATCTATTTTAAGAGGGATACACCACTCTATTTGCATTGTCAATAAATACTCTTTGTTCTTCTATTTTTCTGCAACCAAATTTCCCACTCCAGTGTTTTTAGGGTTGCAATATGGCTCCCTGATCAATGCCATAGGGAGGCTAACCTACGCCTGCAGAAAGGTCAGATTTCTCAGCTTAACAACAGAAACAGCTCCATATTTGTCTGGACTGTTCTCTCCTCAATTATGAAACGCTGAATCTGGGATAAAATCTGACAAACTATCATCTTCCACAACTTCTGATGCTTCTCGATGGAAACAGGAGGGCTTCAAGTGTTCTTATGTCTTCACACATAAAAGAAACGCATAGGCAGGGTTCTTGTGAGTCTTGATGAGTTTCACTTGGTGGTCAGCAGGCAAAATAAAAGATTATACTTATGTCAACCAAGATAGAAGGATATTTTGAATCATAACAAGATAAAATCCGAGCTAGCCTCGGCAATGAACAATAAGAAGACTTATCACAGTTCAAAAAAAAAGAAAGAAAGAAAAACGCTAAACCAACAAATCTAGTTAGGAGGGTAAAAGAAGAGAAGAGTTTAGTTGTTAATACAAATAGGGTGGTTGACCTCTCTTACCGCGGAGGAGTAATCCCCAGCCTAGTTGAATCAAAAAGATAAGATTTGACTATGAAGGACTAATTAAGATAAGATCTAATCTAGCTTGGCTCAAGTCAGAAAATTTATACTATTGATAACTTATTCATCAACTCTAATTGTAAGCCATCATTGAGAAAAATTCAAATATGTTAAACACGTAAACTATACTAATCTATTAAATAGGATAAATAATTTGAAGAACACATCCGTGACCCTACAGTTTGGTTGGATAAAAATGAACTCTAACTACTGACAGAAATGAATTTTTATGAAATTATAATTCTAGTTTCTAAGGAATTGAAATTCCCATTCCTAAGTTTTTCAATCAAATAAGGATTTTCATGGAAACCACAGAATGCAATTGTATCCATGTAAGCTAATACAAACGGAGGTACTAGCGCTCACCATAGATGACTCGCAAGCCTTGTCAAAAGCTTCCTGATCCAGAGGACGGACAGCGACTAGGTCGTAGGTCCTCAGAAGCGCGTTTCCATTGAGGGATACGACGGCAGCAGCTCCTGCAACCGAGATGGTCAAGCGCGTATACTGGCGGAAGGTGGAGGATCGAGGAGCGCCGAGGAGGTCGCGGTGGAAAGCAGCTGAGGAGGCGAGGACGGGAGCGGCCTTGAGCAGAGGGTCCAGAGAGAAAGGGCTGATGTTGCATCGGAGAGCATCGGAAAGCACGCCTCGGAAGGGGCGGTCATAGGCGACGGCGACGTAGCCGAGCTCCATGGCCCTCACCACCGCCTTCAGCCGCGCGTCCTTACGGGCCTTGTTCTCCGACGGGGAACCGCCGCCGTCCTCGAGATAAGGTATGCTGAGATCAAAGAAGAGAGCCATGACGTAGGCCGTCCGAGAGAGAACGAGGGCGGGCAGGGAGGCTACTGGCGAACGTCGGAGGTTGGTAGGGTTCTCTGAAGCAGGTTAAGGATTTAATAGCACGGCCCAAACGGCCCATTGATAAAATTTAAAGAAGGTATTTACCCAAAACGCTCCTTGGATTATATATTTTTACCAAAATGCGCCTATTATGTTTTACCCACGGATACATTTTGTTTTCACTTTTCTGTCAAAAACACTTCTAATTTAACTTAATATTATTCCCTGTTTAAAACACTCTGTAGTCACAGTAATTGTTCCTTCGTCTAGAAAAATCCTTTTCATGAATTATAAATAAATAAACTCACTGCGACAGTTGTATTCATAAAAGTATCTCAAAGTCTAGCCGGCAAGCTATAAGGGCATCCCAATGGGAGTTTTTTCATAGCTCCCACGGGCGACGTGTCGAAGGCAACCTCCCTCCCATTCTTCGGTTTTAGGAGGACCTGGTTCTTCCTTTATTTTTTTTAGTTTTTTTTTAAATTAAAATATAAATTAGATTTAAATAAATTTTTAATTAAATAAGAGATATATAGTGTGTGAGTTTAAAAATGTAAGACCTATAAAAGAGTTGTTGAAATATTTTTTTGATAATAGAGAAATATATAAGATTTTTTACTTTTTGACGTGGTATGGATATAGCAACGAAGGAATTTTCTAAAAGTATCCATGACTGTAAATATTCTAAATTAGCATACTTCAAAATATTTAATTAAACTATTCATATAATTGAGATATACATATCTATGTTTCTTTTAAATTTAAATATAGTGGCATATTAATTTATAAAATAGCTTTTAATAATGTTGTAGCACTTTGGCATAAATTTATGCTTTAAAAATCCCATATTAACAACAAAATCATGGGGTTTTAGTATAAGAAAAAAAAGGTATATTTTGAGTAAAAATTAATGTTGAGATATTTTGGGGGATAAAAACAAATTATGGAGAGTATTTTTTTGGTAATTGTCAAAAAATATAATATAATTTAATCTGTTATCCAATATTTGTGTATTGTATACAAGTGATTATGTGAAGAGAAATAAATTATGAGATCATTTTATAATCGATCCCAAAGTTAACTAGTGGTAGAAGGATCTTCTTTTTTAGAAATTAGAATATGCATCAATTAGGAATTCATCCTCCATTGTAGCAAGTATACACAAACTCTCCATCTCTTCATGACAAAAGGTGAAATCTGTCATCTAACTGCCTCACACGGTCATTTATGACGAGGTTAATCAGAAAATTATAGTTGACTACTATGAAAAGGATATTTTTCTCAACTTTATTAAGATTCAATCCATCATTACTTGTAACAATTGTAGGATCAAGACGTTAGAAGGGAGTGAATAGCGTCGTTTCACTTTTTCAAAAATCACGAGTAAAAATGCGCAGCGGAAATGAGAAAGGAAGAATGCAATTATGCTAACACAAAACCAATTTTACTTGGTTCGGAGCCTGCGACGACTCTTACTCTAAGCACGTGAGAGTGTTTTCGTTGAACAATCACTATAAGCTCGAATAGGTTATAAATTTGAAGTACAAAGTTGGAAAAATAAAAGTTACCGACAACAACTGTAAGTAAAGATTGGAGCGTCGATTGTTGGAGCAGCGTTTCAGTATCGTTGAGTCATTTTTGGAGCAACGCACATAAAAGAAACTTGGTCGAATTATTGTCCTGAAGCTGCTGGTCGAACATCTTTATAAAGGCCCTTTCCGAGTGCCCGGACCTAATCCGAGCGCACACTAGTTTTAATGAATGAAATACATTTTGAGAGAGAAAAAAAATAAAGGAAATTAATTGAGTAATGAAAATAGATATTATATGGAGAAGAAAAAATAATTAAAAAAAATAAAAATAGGATAAATTATAAGAAATTAAATATTATATATTGGAAAATGGTTTATTAAATTTAATAAAATAATTTATTTTTTAAATTTTAAATTTTAAAATTTGGATAGAAAATATGCAGTCAGATAATTACCTTCCGTTCGATTTGGGCCGAACAGACCGCCTGATGGCCCAACTAAATCGAACTTGGGCTAGGGTTCTAATCCAATATATATGACTGCCTCGTCGGCGGTCATTTAGGTTTTGTCCGCGGCGGCAGTTCGTCGAAGAGGGAGAAGCGAATCGTTGCAATGGGTAGGGTTTCGGTCTTTGTTTATTCGCAACTTTCTCTCTTGATTCCTTCTAAGGGTAGCCGTTCAATATCTATTGCTTGTTTGGTGATAGCGAGGATCAAGGTCCACGAACTTCGAGGGAAGTCCAAGACAGAACTCCAGAACCAGTTGAAGGACCTCAAGAATGAGCTCTCACTTCTCCGCGTTGCCAAGGTCACCGGCGGAGCGCCCAACAAACTCTCGAAGATGTCAGTGCTAGACTTTTTTTTTTAATATTATTATTTTTTTTAAATTGCACTTTTGCATTGGATAATTGTGATTACCCTCTGAAAGTTTGGATCTGTGATTGAGTTGGGCAGAAAGGTGGTTAGGCTGTCGATCGCTCGCGTGCTCACTGTCATTTCCCAGAAGCAGAAAGCGGCGTTGAGGGAGGCTTACAAGAATAAGAAGCTCCTCCCGTTGGATCTCCGCCCCAAGAAGACACGAGCCATCCGCCGCCGTCTCACCAAGCATCAGGTAACTAAAGGTTTTAATTGTTATCTGTCGTGAAATAACACCGTGTTTAAGGATAACAACCATGATTAGAAAGGACCAACTTTTTTACTTGCATTGAACATTAATTTAGTCCTGAGGTTCTAATTTCTTTCCTGAATCGATGGATTGAATGTCATTTTCCTTGATCGACATCATCTATACATGTTACCTGAAACGAGATGTAGATTTTTTTTAATTGTCTGAGAACAGCAGTTATCACTTATGGAATGTGGAGGAATGATGAAGAGATATAAAGAGCTCATATTTTCAAAATAAGGCTTTCTTGGCCTGCATGTTTTTTCTTATGCTGTGGGTACTTGGATGTAAATAAGAGGACGTACAAATGAATGAAATTATGTTGTTTATTCAAAATGGAATGGAGATGTGGAAGGGAATTGCTTTCATCCATTTTCTGTATTTTATTTCTATCCAAATCTAGTATCAATTGACTGATATGAATTGTGCATGATATACTATTTATTTTCACTTCACTTCCACCATTTCAACTTTCTATTTCCTCTCATTGATCTAAAGCCAACATCATTGTTCATTTTGATGGCCAATATGGTTATATAAAACCCAATTGATTGTAGTATTAGCATAGAAGAATATCAGTTAGTTAAAGGTATAGATCCTATATTTTATGAGTAGTTGCTTGTTGAATTACTACTTTGATTGCTCTCCGAAGCTGTCATGAAATGTGCAGTGGTCAAACATTGCCATTAATTGTAGAAATTTATGCTTAAAAGTACGACAACGGGAGAGACTAAAGTTTGAAGGAAGTAAATATTGTCACTACCATTTTCAGGGGGCTAACGAATATTATAGTTGTAATTTGAGTCAAGCATATGCAAGTGATGGTTTCTTGTTGAAGTTAACTGGACTTGTTTTCCCTGATTGCAATTATATTTCCCACTTAAAAAATTTATTGATGTTCTGTTGCAACAAACGCAGGAATCTTTGAAGACCGAACGTGAGAAGAAAAGGGCGATGTACTTCCCAAAGAGAAAGTATGCCCTTTTAGCAAATTAATATCTTATGCTCCTGCTCTACCATTGAATGTACTGTTTATGTGCTTCTGAATTTGGTATCGACTTTAAAATTTAGTGGTCGGTTCTCAGTACTTGAGCTATGCATCCTATTAAAATTTTGATATTTGTTGTTCTTGAGTTTGTGTTTCAAAATGTGTTCAGTTGAAAGTTTCCCTGCTATTTGAGCTAAAGGCTACTATTTGCTGCGCCAGAAATTATCCAGTGTAGTATCTTCATGATTGACGCATTTTTTAAGGTTTATTTTTAAAAAATAATGATGTTGGATTCAACTGCAAAGCTACAAACACTAAACATGTGCTTGGACTTGTTTTATTTTAGCAAATGAACAGAGTGTGTTGAGATCAACTTAACTAGATTCAAGTTGTGTGAGTGGAAGGCCAAAATTGAGCCCTTTTGACCTTAGAGATATTGCGAAGAACTTCGATGGGTGTGAGTTGTCCAACCACAGTCACTTTCTTTTTTGCCAAATCCACCTCAAATGAAATCACCCCTGCAAGGTTGATCAAACAAAGGTCCATAAGAAATGAATAAATCAACAAATAAAGTTATTTTACTCTTTCATTTCTTCATCTGAATTATTAAATTTTTAATTAATACTAACAGTAAATTACTTTCTTTATATCTTTTCCCTCTAAATAACAGTAATAACAATTCATAAAAGCCATCTTGGCCAGAAATCAAATTCTGACCTTCCATCTTGGAGATGTGCTTCCTGATCTCCTTTTCACATGCCTTGCAGTGCAAAGACACCCTCAAGTGCACGACCTTAATTTCAGCAACACAATTTCAATAATAATAATCCAAACCACACAGACGTGATAATTAGATTCACAACCAAAAGAATCAAGATCATCAGTTTAACTTGTTCTTGGCAAGTAGCAGAAGAAGACTCTGTTGCTCCGGAGACAGCTCCAGATTTCAAATGAAGCGGAGCAGGCTCCGGTCCCGGCCCCCTCTGATGATGATCGATTGGCCTTACTGCCGACCGTGGACTCAGGACCGTGCATACTGCTGCCGACGCAGAGGATGCGCAGGAGAAGCTGAGCTTCTTCATGCTTTGGAAGAAGGCTAGCTGTGGAGAGATCATAAGGCAGAACTGTATTATATGTGTGTGTGTTTTCAGTTTGTGAATGTAATAGAAAATTTAAATTTATTGGCTAAAAAAAAAAATTAAATTTATATATATTTTTTAAAAAAAGTTTTTCTGTGGATGTGCCAACACCTCAGACACGACAAAAGATGCATTAACTGCCAATAAATGCTAATGAAATCATTTTGATTAATTATTGCCTCAGCTGAAGTTTTTTCTCTTGAGTCACCGTTAGGACATTAATTGTCTTACAGCGACACGCAGGGAAAACTCATCTACTCATATGTCTTCGATTAGTAAGCACTAAAACATATCAGATTATAATTAAATAATTTACGCATGTAAATCTCTTATAAAATTAGTATTACAATTATAAATTATAAATTAAGAATTATGGATTATGAAAGAAATGCAAGTAATATATTGGTGATTAATTGTCAGATTAAAAAATTATTTTGGACAAAAATTGAAAGAGCTTTTTTCTTTTCTTTTCTAAATAGGATAGTGAAAGAGGTGCCCCATTTTAATTTTTTTTTATAAAAAAATATCACATTTATCTATAAATCATATTGTTCATCTCCAATATTGTTCATCTCCTATCTAAATAGTTGGATGCATTATAACAATTATAAAATCATAGCTTCTACAATATAATTTTTTTTAAAATAAATTATTCGAAACCTAACAAGAGACTTTAAATAATATTTAAAAAAAAACCTCAAATAGGGCTATTAAAGGTTTCATCCTATAATTAATTATAGATCCATGAATGAGGTTCAATTTAATATATTGTATACTCATGATTTAACATGAGTTAAAAGTTATGACTTCACATAATTTAGGATTTAACACTCATGTTGTGGCAGCTACGAAGTTGTTACTGCTACAATCCACTCGGTCAGTTTAGGATTTAGGTAAGAGATGAATAATACTGTAGAATAATTGTATCAATTTACAATGAATGGACTGCCATTTTGATTAAAAAAAAAAAAAAAAAAAGTGGAGCCCTTTTAACTATTTAAAAAAAAAAGGTGCTTTTTTGCCCAATTAATTTTATTAAGTATCAACTAGCTTAACAAAAGAAATGCTTGTTCTAAAAGGGATGTAAAGTAAATTTACATTGATGAAGTGGGAAAAAGTAGAGATGGGAGAGGTTAGAGTAGATGCAAGCTATAACATTGTAAGATAGTGTAAGGTAGAAGCTAAGCGA
>JBAMIE010173614.1:0-14589 GCA_037177295.1 Kaempferia parviflora | reverse complement strand
ACCTCATCTGAGACCCACAGGCCTCGTCATCATCACCGGATCAATTTGCAATAAAATTAAAGTGATGAACAAATATGATGCATTCTAATAGGTACAATCTACGCTCATCACAAGTGTATATTTATCTCTAAAATTATATTATCAAGTCGGTATATGTTTTGGAGTATTTTCGATCATTTTGGAGCAAAACCGGAAGAGTTTGGAGCAATGGAAGCATTTTAGATTCATCACTATGCAGATTGGAACCCTGCTCAGTTATACAAAACTTTTATAACTTTTATACAAAATAGGCTGGGATTTTCTTGCAATTCGATGAGGGATGGAGCTATTAATTATAGTTTGGCTAGAATTAATTCCTTCGACCATTCTGCATGCACAAGTGAATTGATTAGTCGAGATAAAGAGTCAGCAAGTTGGTTATCTTTTCCGTCAATATGCTCATACTGCACATTTGGTCCAATGCCTGTAATAAAATCTGTGAATGCCATCCAGCGAACTCGAGAAGGTTTATTACTAGGTGTTTTGCCAAAAAGCTAATTATGGCTTGACAATTGGTTCTGATTATAAGATCACTTTTATCCAAATAAATCTTCAGTGCTTCCAAAGAATTCATCACTACTTGTATTTCAGCATCAATAGTAGACTTGATCGGGTTGAATTTGTCACTTGCACAGGCACAAATTTTCTTAGTGGATCTAGGATCATATTTTTTTTTTATTTTCCATTTGCAAACACCTCCCCATCCTTCGATACTTCCATCAATTTCTAGGATGATAAAACTATTTTCAAGTGGTACCTCTAGGTCTAGTAGTTTTTGAATTTCTTCCTTCAGTTGCCTGATAAGAGCCCAATCTTGATTATTTAGTCTTTTATCACCATTAGGGTTGATTTTTACATATAAAGGGTTGAGCAATTTTCCCAAATTTGGAATATAACTTCTAGCATAATTTAAGAGTCCCAACCATGATCTCATTCCTTTGGTTGTTTTCAACTCTTTATCCTTGAAATCTATAATTTTCTTAATGATATGCGTTGTAATTTAATTTTTCCATTGCCCAATATGGCCCCCAAAAATTTTATTTCTGTGACAACAATCTTCATCTTAGTTGGGCTTAGAACAAGCACATTTTGCTTGCAAATATCTAGCATTTTTTTTTAAGTGACGAGCATGATCCTATTTGTTCTGAGGGAAAATATATCAACAATGTAAACAGCAATAAACTCTTCTGTGTCCTTGAAACAATTATCCATTTTACGCTGGAATATTGCCGGTGCATTTTTAAGCCCAAAAGGCATTATAAGTCATTCATATAGGCCGTCAGGAACCCAAAAAGCTGTCCATTCTATAGAATCTGGGTGCATGGCTACCTGATGAAAACTACTTTTAAGGTCAAATTTAGAATAAATCTTACTATTACTGACCTTTCTTAGAATTGTGTTGAACCCAGGAAGACTATACTGGTCCTTGTTGGTAATATCATTAAGGCATTTGTAATTAAAGACCATACTCTCTTTTCCCTTAACTTCTTTTCCTATCTTTGAATCTACTGTGGTTCCTGAATTAACTATAATAGCAGTTGTTCTGGTGAAGAACGACGAGGATGGTCAGATCGAAGAAGCAACTAGAAGAGCGAGAAGCTGATGATCGCCAGGAGATGGGGGGTGCACAATCCTGCGAGATTAACACGAGCGTTAAAGGAAACCCCCCGGAAGAATTCCGGCAGATGTCCCTCCGACGCTCAAGTCAGAAGACGAAGGAATAATAATTTTTAGAAAAGTTACTAGCATTCAAGAGAGAGTTTACCTAGAGCATCAAGTTTCTATATATAGAGACTTACTTCGCATAATTAGGGCTAACTGGGTCTATTCTGAAAACGTGTTCGTCGCCGCCTCTTTCCATATTTGCGTCATGAGGAAAGAGTCAAGTTTCCATAAATTACTATTTCCTTATTAACTCTCTTTGCTTTGACAATAAATATTATTTTTATAATAATGAGATCCACCCCCGTAATTATTCCATATATCCGCCGAAATTCTTGGGGAAAGATCTACGTTATTAAACCTCCTTGATATATTCTAGGGGTCCCTTTTAGCACCCTCCACCCGAGATGATCTCGAGACGTCGTATGACCGAGGAGGTCTCGGGACTCTGTATGCCCGAAGAGGTCTCGGGACGCAGTATGCCCGAGATGATCTCAGGACTATGTATGCTCGAGGAGGTCTCGGGACGCTGTATGCCTGAGATGATCTCGGGACTCTTTATGTCCGAGGTGGTCTCGGGGCTTTGTATGCCCAAGAGGGTCTCGGGGCTTTCCATTACCCTTTCTTAGAATATAATCATTACCGTTTCACCTTTCCTCCTTAATCTCCATACTTAATGCCCGGATCAGCAGTGGTTCGTTGGCGGCTTGTGCTTGGCCTAAAAACTCCTATTTGAAGCAAACATTTAATATGGCATTTAAAAGAATCCATTTGCTTTGGAGTAAGGTGCTTGAGAGGCCTGTCCTCAATAATGAAATCTTGGTTTTTGATTTCTAATTTGCATAGGATCTGATTCTGAGACCAATGCTTTAAAGGATTTTCTCCGATATACCCTTGATCCTTTAATTGCTTGAGAATGGGCCAAACTGTTCTGTAAATTCATATTGGGTCTTCCTGACTGAATAATAGACCATTTCTTGAATTTGGATATATTCCTCTTCTTCTAATTCAAGTTTTGCTATTACTGTGGCAGAGACAGAGGGTAGAGTGTTAATAATAGTGAGAATTTTATAGAATGTTACCACATTACCCTCAATCCGAAGTCCGCCATGCATTGCTCTGATGAAATTGCATCCAAAAATCATTTAGATATTATCACTTATAGTCATTGGAAAACTGTAGGTATAGGGTGTTCAGAAAACATTTTCCCCAATATACATTCGCCATGATCACAACTTAATTTTTGCCATTTTCTGGGAATTTATACCATTGAAATTAACAATGAAAGTATTTTTTTTTTCCAATGCTTCAGGTGGGATTGACCACTGGTCAACACAACATGTTGTTGCTCCTGTGTCTAAAATAGCTCTGAGAGAGAATTTTTGAATTCCTGGTATATATCAACAGTTAAATTATAAAGCATATTTCTAATTAGCTTCGGCCCACCTCTATCAATAGTTGAGATTTTATAAGTGCTTTCCTCTAAAAGCATATTAGCAGTTTCATCAATTCCTTTGCCTTTGCTCAACTGATGAAAATCTTCTTCAAGTGCTTCTTCCAAAAGAAGTTCTTCATATTGGTGTTTAAAATACTCTACTTCTTTTCGTAAGCGTTCAATTTCTCCTTCACATCGAGTAATATAGTACTGCTGCTCCTGTAACAATTTTTGTGGAAAGAAAGGAGCAGGAGATGATGCAGCAATTGGTACCTTCTTATTGTAATAATAAGGTCCACATAGATTGTAGGCAGTCGTCCTGCATTTGGGACAATGCATTCTTGCTCTTAGAAGTGCTTCCCGTTTACAGCAGGTGCAGAGATTAGGCTTTGGTGGTTCAATGGGTTCATTGTTACGCCAAGTATGAATACACTGATATTGTTCATCTGTCACCTTGATTTGAGGTCTGTAGCCTCCATCCACCTGCCCTAGCATGAACAAAGTGTTAGGAATGCTTAGGGAATTAACAGACCTGATTAATTCTTCCATTTCTTCTTCTTCTTCTGAAATACTGAATATTGCATCACTTTGAGGTTCTCCCTCATGGACAGATAGTATTTCACAATTCTCAGGAAGTTTTAGTTGCTTGAAGATAGCAACCCTTTTGGTATTCTGCTTGTCATTAGAGCAGTCTCTGGCGAAATGTCCTTCCTGACCACATAAATAGCATTTGCATTTTTTATTTCTTACCAGATGCTTCTTCTTTTCTATTCGGGCGTACGACTCATGTGGCTTGCCTTTATAAGTTCGAGATCGTCGGATTCCATACCTCTTCTTTTGATTATTTTGATAATAACCTGGTATAGGTATTTGATTGCAAAAAGATAAATCCTTCAGAGATCTTTTAAAGGCAACATCCTTGCATTCCTGTTCCAAGAATTTATAGGCAAAAAGTATTCCAGGAATTACGCCAATAGTTAAACCAGCATATTTAGTATCAAACGCTTCTTTTATCCTGGTTCCTAAGTCACCTGACATTTTTAACCAAAACTTCTCATATAGTTCTGGTCCTGTAAAAAGCCGTCCTGTTTTGGCTGCAAGCCGCATATAGTCATTCATATACTGAATTATATTTTTGACATTATCGCATGAAAGCTTCTCAAGATGTCTTTAAGTAGTATCTTGTAAAGCTGTTGATCCTTGAGCTGGGTCTTCAGAAGAGAAAACCCTTCTCATTTGTGACAAAATATTTTGTGTACCAGATCTTCCATCAACAGTTCCAATTAGAGCTTCATATTCAGTTGGGTTGCTCATTCTCTACTGTGTCCAAGTTATTTTTTCAATTTCCCCAAGTAGATTTTCAATATACTCTGTTTTCTCCCTTGGGTCTGTAAAGCCTTGGGATGTCACAATATTCTTGGTAATAGATTCCCATCTACTGAATGCATCATTAAAGAGTCCTAACTGCTCCGGAATCACAAACATGGCACCTCCTTGCTGCTGTGCTGATGGTAGATTCCACATCTCATTGCTTTTGGCCACCCCTAAATTTTGTCTTAGGAATAGGTATCTCGTATATTGGAGTTGGTCGAGATGTACCTGTAGTATTACTTGCAGGTGGGTAATCGGGGGGTCCCATTCCAGATTCCGTTGGAGGTTTATACGGTGATATCACGATACTGGATGAATAAATTTGCTGTTATTCTTGTACCTCCTCTTCTTCATCTATAAGTCGACGAAGACATGGGTATTCCAGAATACCAGTAGCTATTAACTGAGTAGCTTGTTCAGTGAATGGGTTAATGAACTCAGAATCTGAGTCAGAATAAGAATCCCAAACTGGGTCAGATTAAGCTTGATCAACCAAGTATTGGATGTAATCAAGGAACTCATTTTCAGCATCAGCGGTGTTCTCATAGGATTCCATGGACTGGAGTACAAAGGCCCCTAGGCTTGTAGTTCCTGCATGGATCCCATCAACTCCTTGCTAATCTGAATTTGAATCCTTTCATTCCAGTAATACTAAAATAACTAGATGATCTGATGTCTCATTCGATTCCCATGATGGAGTAATAAGGCTAGGATCCCATTCAGGCTGTTCTGGTATATCATATCTGACATAATAGTCAAATTTGCCACTTGGTTCTCCAAGAGTGTCTCATATTTCCTTTCGTTTTGATTTTGGTGTTTTTGGTTGTGGGGGTTGAGGTTGAGGTTGTAATATGACCTCTTCTGGTTGAGGGTGCTGAGGTTGAAATACGACTTCTTCTTCCATTGCCTCATGATCAGGGTTAGTACAATTATGACAATAACAACAATCACAGCATAAAGAACATCCCTGACAAAAGTGATCGTGAGATTGTACCTCAATATTATGGGATGCCTCCTCAATATAGTTGTTGAGCCAAAACCATTTTCTCCTCTGATTGTGTAAGAAAGTTCCTCTGCTTCATAGATTTTTGGTTGCATAATTTTTTCAAAAACAATCTGTGCTATGCAGTCACCAGGTTGAAGAGAAACTAATGTATCAGAATGATTGAAAATCATAATAAACACTTCACCTCGATAATCAGAGTCAATAACTCCAGCTCCCACATCAAGGCCGTTATTCCATGCGGCACTTGATCGAGTTGTTATTCAGCCATATGTTCCCAGGGAATTTCCGGGCTTAGTCCCGTAGATGCTAGACTTCGCCCTCTGGGCCTTATATTGCAGGCCTTGTCTAATAGTAAATCATAGCCAGCAGCTCCAGCTGATCGTTTTTTCGGCAAGTTGTTGTTAACCGTTTGATCATAATAATATCTTCTAGTGGTTCTGAATTATCTTCAAGAAGAACTGCTATTGTATGGGAGATTTCTGGGCTTTGTATTTCTTCATCCTTATCATTATAATGAGGAAGGGAATTTGTCCTTACTGCTGCATAGTTAGAAAAACTTAATGATATACGCCAATCCATTAGATTTCGACTGTTTACCTCCGTAGGTTGCATAGGAATTATAATATTGGTTGGTCGTACCACCCAATCCAGCCCTTTAAGTGCTCTTGTTGAGTATCTTCGGCCCGGGAGTGCTCGTACACCATGGCTAGTTAAATAATCAACCACACCTTGTACCTCATACTCAAAACCAACATTGGGTGTATTAGAGAGTCTTCCCACTAGTCCTCGAGTGATTAGAAGATTTGCCTCCCCGTGTTGCCAGGAGTCATATCCTCTGGTTATTATAGAAACTTGGATATTTCTGAAAAAGTCACCTATGGTTAACATAAGGTCAGGGATAATATATACCAGTTGGCTTCCCCTTGTAAGGTCCACTTCCATTGTTGCTAGAAGTGTCTGATCTCCAAGCCATCTAAGACTATTAAAGCCATAGTGCCTTCTTCCTGTCTATGTAATGCTTGTATGCGTATTTGGAGAATACCCAGATGTATATATCGCATATGACTTCTTTGCAATTGATTAAAACTTTCTTCTTGAATAAATGTTCGATCAAGTTGGTTACCTTCAGTTACCGGTATTGCTTCCTCAGATCTATGAACATAGACCCTATGGTGAGCATCATCTCGCCGGGAGTGATAAAGGACTTCAGCAAGGACTGTTGAAGCCCTTTCTTGCATTGAAAGCTGCAATTGCTCTTGTGGATTAATTTGCTGCTCTAAAGTATGTTCAGGAGTAGAACTTCCTATCATACTTCTTCGTAACCTTCGGGCTGCCTGCTGGACATTATAAATTCGCCTTTGATTTCGTCTATACTCCCTTATCTGATCCTCAATTAAGTTGGTGTTCGGTTGGAACTGAGTTAATCAGTCAAGGTAGAATCCTACCCTCATATTTTCTTCGTTGTAATGGTAGTCAAGTTTGCAAATTGGACCTAGGATTGTATGATCTTGTGATTCAAATTGGTCCAAACGATCCAAATCTCAAGTAGGATCTTGACAATGCAATGAGGCTAAGTTTGTGAGAATGATTTTCATTTCTTGACAGCGTATGTTTTTTTCACTAGCATTATTTTGGATCATCTAGGTTAAGGAAATTACTAATTGGCAGATTGATCCTAAGTGAGGATGACCCTTAATCTAGTCTCATATGATAAATTGCAGATTATTAAAAAGGGAGTTTATAAGCTTCAATAAATAACCTAACTTAGACTTAAGTATTTTAGGCTAATGATTAAGTCTATCAAGCTGATCTATCAGTTCATCCAAGTGAACCGTGGCAAGAAATACTAGTATCATTTACTGATGTTAGCAATCCTTGACTTTTAGCTTGTAGTTGCTTTCTCTAAAGCTGGAGTATGGAAATTCTTGAAAAAGAGAAGTTTATTTTGGTCAAAATTCACAAAGCAGTGCCTTTTACAGTTTATATGACAAGAAAATAGGAAGGAATACAAGGGCAACCACAAAGCAGCCTAAATCCAGATCTACCCCAGGCTGTCTTAAACTCATGATGATTAAAGATACAGATAGACAGTAGATAACAAAACAACAACCAAGAACAAATTGTGAGTCAGCTATGAGGATTCTGCCCTATCAATGAACTATATAAGAATTAAATCGCTAATAATTTGCATCTAAATGTGACAGCCTGTCCTTGCAACAATTACAGGAAAGATTGCTAAGTTTAAAGCAACCTCCCACCTCCATCTAGGTTTAGTAATGCCATTAGCAGAATAATCATCAAAATCTGAAAACCACCAAAAATTTTCCCACTCTGTCCGTGGGAGAAAAAAAATTACTGAATTTTCAATGTATTTTACACATTGAAATGAGTATTAGCATGATATCAAGTGTAGCTAAAGCTGTGTTAGATCATTTTATTTGATTCCACGCCTTTTTCACCAAGAGTAAGTCAATCTACTTAGGTTCATCAATACCAGGCTGACCCAATATGTATTGATTTCCAAGTGACATACAAACTACCAGCTTTACGAAAATTAAGCAATAGTGACCCTTGGACAAAAAGCTAAAGAACAATAAGTTCATGATTTAAAAAAGAAAAATAAAAAAGTATAACCAAATTTTCATTTGTCTGTGGATGTCAAAGAAATGGTAGTGCACAGCTGTTTCATAGATCAACTTTAGCAATAATGACAGCATCAAACTAAAACAGAATTTTCATTGATAAATAGGACAATATTTGGGAAAACACTTTTATACAATATTACGAGAGGTGAAAATTGCAGAGATGCATGATGATAATTGCATTAAGCTCTGGATGGCAAAGTATTTAATGCATAGTGTCATGGCACATGCATGATAGAACAAAATCAAATGTCTTTCCAAAACAGTGGTATGAAAGTCATGATATGTCAATTACTTGATGGGTAATAATTTAAAAAATGTATGAAATTAGCTCTTAAAAAAATACTCAGTGGAGTTGGCACTAGATAAAAGCAAATCATAAAAAAGAACTACTCATCAAGCAAATATTTACAAAACCATGGCCAGTTCATATTTAAAAAAAAAAAAAAAACTGAATGCAACATGTTAATGATTCCGAAGTTCCTCACGCAGTTCTATCATACAAAGCCTAAATTACAGTGTTGCTTCCTACAAGGCTGAAAACATATTAAATTTAGACAGAACTGTCTCACAACATATATAGACACCATAGAACAAACCACATGGATAACCACATTCACATGTATAATAACTCATGAGCACAAAAAAGCACAAAGGCTAAGATTACAAAAGACAAGTATTCAAAGGTACTTCGACCAATCATGTTTATGGTCAATGAAATACCATCAATAAAAAAGTAATTATTCTAAAGTGTGTAAGGATGGCATGTTCTTACATTCATTGAGCTACTAGATAATCATTTTTTTCAACGTAACTCAAATTAGCTGATTTGATAAAGAAGAAAAGATTTAACATGTACCTTGCTTTTGTCGATCTCACTTGCTTTCCGTTTCATTACATCCTTAGTCTCATTGATTTTGCTTTGCATGACCAACTTATGCAATTTTTCTTCATGGCTCTCCATTTCACAATATTGTTTAACTTGTGAAACAGTCAAATTTTCTTTGTTACCTAGTGAGATGACTTCATCAAAAGCAAAAATCAACTCAAAAGCCATCTTACAAACACCCTCTTCATCCAACGAGGGTGAATATTCAGGCACCTATACTCCAATTAAGGAAACATATTTCACAATACTTTAGGCATGGAACAAATTTGAAACAATGTAGTTCCACTATAAGTCAAGAAAAAGAGTGTCAAGTAATATAAGAAACTTATGAACCAGTATGAATACAGACTAAAAAGGATACAAGTTTCGACAAGAGTCTTAGTGTGTCCAAATCTTCAAGAATATTACTTTGTTTATTTGTAACCAGTAGAAGATAAAGTGCTTCTATTGGTTGGTACACATACCGGACATTCTCAGTCTCCACAAACGTGTGCTGCTTTCCAGTTCCCACCAACTTAGGGAAAGCAGCAAGTAGTCCCTCTATCCTTATTCGAGACATGTCCACAAACTGCCTAGAAACTAACACTGCAATCAAGAAAGAGAAGAAAAATGGTTAGATAATGTTCTTTGAATCAGGTCATAGTGAAACAAGACTGAAACATACTAGAACACCAAAGGAAAATGGAAATAATGGAAGAAAATAAGGCCAGTGCATGAAGGTGCAACCAATGAATGGTTGAAAGGACATTAATTACAATTCAACATATATCAAGTCAAAATTTCAAGTGGGCATCTATTTCTGTTCCTTAACAGAACAAAAATTGAAGATGAAAATGGAGGAATGCAGATATACATCCAAGGGAAAACCTCAACAGGTTATTTTAATAGAAATTACAGAACCACAATTTCATTACTAATTTCCACCAATTTTTGACTTCCAATAAACTCAAACAGTCAAGAAAGTTAGAATTAGAAGAAAATTGATAACTGAACAAGAGTTGAGGAGTTTAGCATGTCTTGTGACATTTTTAAAGTGATATTTCAGAAAGTTACAATAGCATTTCGTTACAAGATTAGTCAGACTTATCTCATTAAATAAGTTGAAAGTAAACTCTACTCTTACTGAGCTAATTAAGCCCACAAGTGAAGCAATGCCTACCCTTGAATCTACACATGGTTTGAAATCTTATATTGTATTGGGGCATGATCAAAACATAAAGCTCCTATAAATTACCGAAATTTGATATTGATCAGCATGCATATTTTCTAATGCACAGTGTTGATCGTGTGGATAAATATCATTTCATGTTGAAACTAATTCAATTGAAGACATTTTTGTAAGTAAATAAACTAAGGGAAAAGGGAATTAAAGAAATAAAAAACATCAAAATTCATCTCGGCATGCTTCAATGCATGATAAAGCAGCTCCAGTGCTAGCATAGCAAAATGTTGAAACTATACAAAGATTCTAAAGGTCTTTGACAGGAACAATATACTCAATATTGTTTTGATGTCATGTTGTCATTCTAATGTATGGTGTCAATAGGATGCGGAAGGAGAAAGGAGATAATGATAAAAGAGAAGAAGCAAAAGAAAGCTATATATTTAAGTTCGGATTTTGTGTTTCATTTGTACATATCAAGGGATGTCAAGTGTAAACATGACCCAGGTTTAAAATCTCGACACGTGCCGAGGTTTCGGTTCCAAACCGGAATGATACGATTTCGGTATCGTGTGTGCCGATACTGTTTCAGTATTTTTTTATTTATATATAGTAATTATTAGATAAATATGTTTATTGTGTATAATTTAAAAATAAATTGTATATTGATTTTATATAAGTTCTCCATTATTGAACAAATTAATATTATTAGAAAAATTAATTAAATATAGCTTTCTTTAAAGAAAATCGATCTATCAATCACTCGAATTAAAATTGATACAACATAATATGTTACCTTACTAATGCTAAAAAAAGTGACGTGAATTAGATGGAAGCATTAGTTTTTGTAACATTCTGCTTAAGTCAACTCTATAGTTCTCCAACGCCTTTATATTATATCTAATAATTATATAATAAAACATATCAGAATATAAATTCGATTCTATATTTTGATATTAGAATTTTATTAGAAATTTTAAAATTTTTAAATAAAATTTAAGAGTTAAATAATTTTAGAATATCAATTTATAAAAAAAATAATTCATTTAAAATATATTTTTTATATATTTTTTATATATTTTTTATTAGGATAATTTAATTAGGATTTATGAAAGTATCTTTAAAATATCACACCAAAGTTGGGAATTGTTTGAAATAATTAAATCGCAATTTTAATTTTGAACAGGAGCATCGCGCGTTGCAGACACTTCCGGCGACGCCCGACGTACTGTGCCAATTTCGCTCCCTCGTCGGAACAGTAAAAATTGTCCCTGCCGCCCAACACAGAACGATATTTCAATCATGGAACATGACACAATGCTCTCATTGACATGGTTAGCTCAGTGATATAGGATTCAATACTTGTGCTAAATACTATCAAGTTTCGGTAATTTTATTATAATGATATATTTCAACTGACATGGTATGAGATTTTAAATTACGGTAATCAATTTATAGTGCAAGTTATAGGTAATCAATTTAGGTATAATTAAAGAATCTAATTCCATAATGATCTTGCTTACCAGTTCTCTAAATTTTGTACTATAATTATAAAACACATACCCAGCAATATATCACTTATGTCAAACTTTGCATTACTTACAGCAAGTTATGTATCAACTAGCAATAGTTATGTACCCTATTATAAAACCCTAGTTTAGACTCATATGGTGAGCTTTATAAGTTTAAATAAGTGAGTTATTAGTAATAATAATTTGAGCTATTATAGGTCAATGTTTGAGTTTGACTAGTCGATGAGTTGATTCTTTTGTTTATTCAAGTCGTATGTGGATGATTGCAATTGGTATTGAAATGAGCCTAAACCTGTTAAATTTAACTAAGTAATTTTTAAAGTGAGAATGATGGTATTAGCTTTATGGAGTATTTGCTAAAAATTGCATAACGAAGTCCACGTACAGGATTCAATAGTTGGCCAAGGGGTGTGAAGTTTATATATATATATATAGATTTTGTTTTTTTTTTCTGCTATAGTAGCAATTTTTGAATGTCAAGCACGCAAACAAAAGATGAGGGTTGCAAAAATGAGGACATACGAGGATAGAGAAAATAAAGAATGAGAATATTAGAGAGAGTTAGAGTTGCGCCTAATGAGGTAAAATTCCAAGAGTCACATTTAAGATAGTACGGATATATACTACATAGGCTACAAAAAAATATCCCAATTAGGCGGTGTAAGACCATAACAAATACGCACATTAATTGAGGAAGAGGGAGAGCAAAGAACACTTGGTTAGCAATGATAAATCAAGATCAAATTTATTTATATATAGATGAGGATGTAGTAGGAAACTGTGCCCGTAGGAGGATTCATATAGTTGATCCACTTAGTTGGATATATGATATAAAGCATTTTTTGAAGATGAAGCAAATCAACGATGTCTAGTAGACGTGTGAAGGAGAGTTGTGGAGGCAAATATAGCTCGAGGGGCAGAGTATGGCAAAAGTCAATGGTTGGTCAAAGAAGGAAATACATAATCAAATCTAGGCTTCGGCTTTGATACCAATTAATGTAACGCAACAAACAAACAAAACATGATCCTCGCCCAGAGGCATAAACTCTCACACAAGAAGAAAAGTGGTAATTCTAGTAATCAAGAAGAGGACTCTATACTCCTTTTATAACCTTGACTCTAAGGAAATAAATATTCTAAATAAGAAAATATAATAATTTTAATAGGGATTATATTAATTCCCCATATATTACCAAAACAATAATATTAATTATGAAATGAAAAACAAATCTTTAATTTATTATAGGCACCTTATCAAGGTTAAAAATTTCGACCAATGCCGAGATTTCGGTTTCATACCGGAACGATACAGTTTCGGTATCGTGTCATGCCGATACAGTTTCGGTTTTTTTTATTTATATATAATAATTATTACATAAATATATATATTGTGTATAATTTAAAAATAAATTATATATTGATTTTATATAAGTTCTCCATTATTAAAAAAATCGATCTATCAATAACTCAAATTAAAATTGATAATTATGATTACCTTGCTAATACTAAAAGGAGTGTCGTTTAGATGGAAGTATTGGTTCCTATAATATTTTACTAACTTTTATAGTTCTCCAATGCCCAGATTAAATAATCATAATTATATAAATTAATAGAAAGATGTTATTTTATATATAATAATTATATAAATTAACTATTTATTCATTTAATAAATTAGTAATTTAAATAATATATATTTAAAATAGTAAAAATATAAAAGAATTTTAAAAAAATATCAGAATATAAATTTGATTTATTAGATTTTTTAGAATTTTTTTTAAATTTTCTTTAAAATTTAAAACATTAAAAACAATTTCATTATATCAATTAATAAAAATTATTATTATTATTATTATTATTATTATTATTATTTTGTTTTAATTTTAATTTTTTTTATATTTTTTTGAGATAATTTAATTAGGGTTTACGAAAGCCTCTCTAAAATATCACACATAAGTAGGAAATGTTTGAATTATTGAAATCACAAAATTAATTTTGCACAGTCGTAGCTGCGCGACGTGCACCGCGGGCAATGCCTCTAGTGCACAGCGGCGCCTCCGGCGGCGCTGGGTCCCGCTTCCCATGCCATTTTGCATGGTAGCGACACGGACCGCAGGCAATGCCTCCAATGCACAACGACGCCTCCGACGGCGCCAAGGTATCCGGCAACGCATGCCAACCCACTGCTCCGATGCACGCGCGTGACACACGTGTTGACGTGCTCGAAACGGCCACACGGTTGCTTCCCCAACAGAACAGTAAAAACCGTCCATTTTGGGCGGCACGGACCGGAATGACATTTCAATCACTGGCTGCTATAACTATGCTTAAGTCAAATTTTTTTCAATGCTATAGCAACTATGGCCCATAGCTGCTATAATAGTGCTGAAAACAAGTGTATATTCGGGAACAAAAATTGGGTGAGGTGGGGTGGAGCGCTATTTTGATGATAAATGAAAAAGGAGCGTCCTTTTGACGATTCCACTAAAAAGTGGCGCCCTTTTGATTTTTGCTCAATTCTTATTGGTAATTGTCTACTTTCTTTGATAACTCTTTCCCCTCTTTTTTAATTTCAGTTTTCAACTAGTAGATGTCTTGATTGCAATACCCAATTTTGTTTCACTTGGATTTATTGATTAATGAGGGGATTTAATTATCGTTATCTTGAGTATAAACATTTTGAGCTAGAGTTGGATGGAGGCTTTGGCAATTATTGTATGAAAGCGTGCATATAGGTAGTCTTGGTGAGGTGGTTTGGCCTATCAAGTTAATGAGTTGGTTCTTTCATTTCAACTTGTTGTGACATTTAGATTTGTTTTATTCTTGATATCCCTGTCTAATTATTTGAGTCCAT
>JBAMIE010173607.1:0-14591 GCA_037177295.1 Kaempferia parviflora | reverse complement strand
TTTCTTTGAAACACATTGTAGAAACATAAGTTGTCAAGAATCTATGCAAGGTTATTCCAAAATATGCAATGCTACAATGGATATTCAACTCATGCACTTCGAGCATAGAACAAATTGGAAAACTTATTTCAAATAGAAATCCTCTATACTTGACAAACTTTTGCAAACCACTTTGAAGAAAAAATCAGGCACCAAATGAACAAAAGTCCTTGCAAAAATTAGAACATATAAAATTCAAAGTTGCCTCAAACATAAAGCCTTTATACTTGCAAAAACTTTTCAAACATTTCTTTCTTAAATGAAGACAAGTTTTCCTTAAACCAGATTCAACATGGTTGAAAAACTCACCAAAAGAATAAACACTCAACTTAAAGTCGATAATCACAAATTTATCTCCCTTGAAGATTTTTTCAGAAGAAATTTCACCACAGACACGAAAGCTTCCACAAAAATCAACAATATTGAAATTCAAATCAAGAGAATCAAGCTCACAAATCTTACTCAATGAGTACAAATTATAATCAAAATCAGAACTCATGGAATTAAAAATCTTCCAACAACAGTTGATTTTCATTTCAAGCCATTCATCACAAAATTCAGAATCAAGATTAAGTAAAAATTTCTTTTATTATCAATTTTTTTTCCTCTACTTATTGTTTTTGATATATGGCAAAGGGGGAGAGAAATAAGGTTAAAAGTTAAATATTTTTCAAAAGTTGGTTTTTAAAAGTTATATGTTTTATAAAGTTTTTTTTCAAAGTTAAAATGCCACTTTTAGGGGAGCTTAAAGCTAACACAATTTAGAATTGTAGAAACCTAAACTTTACATTTTAACTTGTGACTTTACATTTTAACTTGTGAAAATTTCAAACTTGTTGAATGATTATCTTTATGCTTAACTTAACTTTAAATCGTGTTGCCATAATAAGAAAGGGGGAGATTGTTAGTGCAGGATGCACTGATAATCAAACCTAGGTTTCGATAATGTTAAAGGGTTTAAAGTTAAAGTTTGTTGTTGATCTAACGAGCTGAATTAAGTGTGCAGGAAAGTTCTAAGTGATCTTAGCCGTGGAAAACCCTAGGGGAGGTAACCCTGGGTTGTGAAAAATCCTAGGTGCGGTTAGGCAACGAAGTTCTGGTCTGAGAGATTGGGCGGAAAGACTTGGTAGGTCGAGAACGTCAGACGGGAAATCCTACGGGTTGGGGATTGGACGTAGGTGGAAGTCCTGGAGGCCCGAACACCAGGCAAGAAATCTTAGGGTCAAGGACCCTAGGTGTAAGTTCTGAGTCTCAGATGCTGAGCAAAAGTCTAAACGGTCTGGAGGACCGGTTTGGCAATGGGTAAACTTTACTGAGAGGAGTAGGTGAGGACGCGTTCCCCTTTGAGGGAACAGTACGCATCGGTCCGACCTAGGATTTCGGGCAGTCCCGTGATTATCAAAATCATTTATTAATCATACATTAGTGCTAACTTTGTTTTCTAGGGTATATTTTAGTCTAATATGATTTGCAGGGAAGTTAATGGACAAAAAGCCTTGGATGAACAGTGTTCGAGGCGCCTCTAGAGGCCTTGGCCGCAGACTCGTGCGGAGAGGCGCCTTCCAGGCATTTGAAGGCACCTTCTAGGCAACATCTGAAGGCGGGAAGGCGCCTTCGGATGGATAGATGCCGCAGATAACGGCTCTTATCTTCGAGGATAAAGTTGGGGCTGGAGGCACCTCTAGCTCCAATAGCCTATAAAAGCAGTATTCGACACAACTCCATTCTATAATCCTTCTGCTGTGTGCTGCTTCAAAGACAATCAAACGACTCCGCAACGTTGTTCCAACCGAAAGCTCGAGATTTAGAATCCTAAGTCGTCTGTATAATATTTTATTTTGTACTTAATTTTCATATTCTTGTAATTAACTGTATACTTGTAATTCTTCGAACTTCCAGTGGATTGCCCAAAGTAACACTCAACGAGTGTGGACCTCGGAGTACGAGTCGTCATAGGCTCCGAAACAAGTAAACGAAAAGTGTTAGCAATTGTTCTTCTTCTACTTCTATCTTTATTTCCGCTACGTTTATCTCCGATTCCTTCTACGTGATAGTTTTACGAATCGAAAAAGTGAAAAAGTCACGAGCGCTATTTTACCCCCCCCCCCCCAATCCTACAAATAGGTCTTTAAAAAAATATGTTTATTTAAAAATAAAAAAGTTACACACTATATTGTAACAATCAACTGGTGTAAATGAGCAGAGTAAATGGGTATATGGTATGTAATTTGGTCATTTTAAAAGTTAGGTACGTGATTTGAGTATTTAGGAAAATTAACTGCATAGTTTGGTAAAAAATTGAAATTTTTATCTTAGGCAGAATATTCATATAATATTGGGTTCCATGGTTACACTTCTTTTTTCCGCATTGTGGAAGAGACCCTTCGCACTTGCAAATTACGTCCCTGGTGAAACTAATATTGTAGATCTTGAAGACTAGTTATTAACATGAGATGCTATGCTGCGCACGTTGAAGGAAAATCTTCTTAAGGCTCAATCTCGTATGTGGTTACACGCTAACGACAAACAACGTGATGTCCAATTTCAAGTTGGAGATTTAGTTTTCTTACATTTAAACCTTATAAACAACAGCCCTTAGCCAAGCACCGGTATGCAAAGTTGTCACCATGGTTCTTTGGGCCATATACTATCACCGACCAGCTTTCAATTCCACATTCCTCCAAAGTTCATCCAGTTTTCTATGTTTCTCTACTACGCTGCGCTTATGGCCAAAATAGTTTCGCAACCACTGTCGTTTCCTATTAATGCCAACTAGGAGTTGTTGCTGACACTTGCCACTGTCCTAAATCATCGCTGGATAAATGATGGTGGGCCACCATCTTTGGAACTCTTAATCCAATGGCAAGATAGACCTCTTGAAGAAGCTAGTTGGGAGAATTATGATTTTCATCATTCCGCCTTGAAGAGGGTATTGATACGATCTTCATGCCACATCATTAGCCTACACATCATCAACCTATGCCACATCATCAGCCTATGGTGCCACATAATAAGAACATCATTTATACATATTCTAGAAGAAACAAAAAAGCATAAAGAAGATGGTTATAACTTCCATTGATAAATACCACCTATTTAAGGAAGATGATTATATCTTTCATTGATAACTATCACCTATTTACATCTATATATAGAACTTAGCACTAATAAGGAGATTGTCTTTGAAATTATTACTTATTTAAATAGTAGGAGGGTTGTCCAATCCATAAGGACAAATATATTGTGAAACCTACGTGATATTAGTGAAATATATTCTTGTTTCCTTCAGATAAATTGTCTGTAATAGTGTGCTTATTTATCTGCTTACACTGTTCCATAACAAGATTGGATTATTTGTGAATATGTGCTATAGATTTTTTTGTTGTAGAACTATCCTAAGTGAGGTGTCCTTCCTTTGTGTGTAAAACAACCGTCAGGGCCACAACCCAAGCCTTTCTCAAATTGGGATTTGAATTACTCATCAGCAAGTTCGGAATGATAGGTACCTATTGACTGCCCTTAGGGGAGTGTTGGAAAGTTAATTGAATAAATCCCAAAATAGTGGTATTATAATTTCTTATTTTTAGAGGCTATTCTTTATCTATTATATTTCTCACATAATTTTGAGATTTACCTTAAGTTTAGGGATTTTTTTCTGTCTCTTATTTTGGAACAAATTAACCTGGATTTATTTCCTTCGACATAATTGAAATTCTGTTTCACATAACATGTGCGAGCATGTTATGTTCTATTTAGGGCCGTCAACTTTGCTGAGAACAAATTATCATGATCATATATTTTAGTCGGGGAGATACTGATGGCTGCTATATATATTTCTCTCCTTTTCCTATATCTGTTTTTGCTTGCTTAACTCTTATTTGAATTTTGTAATTTCTTATTCCAATCACTTATTAATGCATTCTTTAACAGCATTAGCAGATGATGGCAAATTCCTCCTCTCTGCACGAAAATGTCGGCGGGCTACATGCACAGACTATCTCATTTCTCTTGATGCATTTGACATGTCAAAGGGAAGTCGTACATATTTTGGAAAATTAAGGTGATTGTCAAATGCTGTCCAGTTTTTTTCTTCTATGAAGATGTTAATTCCTAATCAGGATTCAAAGAATCTCTGGAGTTTGCGAAGGGCAAGTGTGTGCACACTAATAGTGTTGAATGATTGAGAGAAACTGGAATGTGCTCCAGTGAATTACTTCATGTGCCTTTTATCTGTTGCTATGAAATTGAGTCTGCTTCAAGTATACATATTCATCCACTCTTGTTACAACGATTGTTGTGTATACATATTCCTTAAATTTCAGAACTTAGTTTTTGCCTTCAACTTACCTGGTTGTTGAAGCAAAGTGTAAGTAGGTCATCCTATCATCACAAATCTTATCTACTTCCTGAGATTTTCTGAGTTCCATAATGTGTAAAGTAATAAACTGGTGATTTTAAATTTTTTTGTATCTACACATGCGTGAAATATGACAAGAACTTTGTTATTTGTAATAGAGAATTTATTTGTTTTTAAGTCAGGATTGATTGCATTAGTTCCTAATTTTTACAGATCTAATTTCTTGGGAACAAAATTCATTGTCTTGGATGCTCAGCCACCTAATGCTGGAACTGTGATCTCAAGAAGTCATTCCACTCTTAAAGTCGGTTCCAAACAAATCTCTCCCAGGCTTCCTGCTGGAAATTACCCAGTTGCACACATTTCTTATGAGTTGAATGTCTTGGGTTCCAGGTAAGTAGTATGCCAACTTTTATTTGTTTGTTCTCCTTGGCATCAGAGGAACGAGGTCATTGCAGGTTTATATCCTTCTAGAAATTAATGTTGTTGCATACTTCAATACTTATCTACACTTATAAATTCCAGTTGTGTGCTCTTTTCTGTCCTTGTCATCCTGACTCTTTCGTCAAATGTACCTTGAAGTTGCACTGTTTAGAATGGGAATGAGCAATATATCATCCTATTTAACCAACCTCTCATTTTGTAAATATTCATTTACTTGTGGAGCATTTTACTGACAAATTCAACTTTGCCTGTAAATGACATTCTTAGATATTTTTTCTCAAGTTAAAATAATTAATATTTCATTGCAAATTTTTTTGAACATGAAAAATAAAGAAATAAAAATATCTACGAGTGTTAAGACATGCTTTGTTCAAGAATCAATTTAGTCTTGACAAGTGAGTTAAAAATTGCTGTTGTAGAGCAATTGATCTGCTGTTACTGTTTTTTTTTTCGTTTTTTTTTAAATTGCATTATTGCGGTCAGCTATTATACTCATTGCACATTAAAGTTATATACATGGAGTACTACTGTGGGAAAAGCTACAAACTTATTTTAAAATCATTATAACAGTCTGAAATTAAAAATTATGCTACTCAGTAGTTGTAAATATGAGGTCAAGTGAACTTGTTCGAAAAACATGAGTCCATTGTGCCAAAAGTCCATTGCATCGAAAAGTTATTCAACATGATCACCATTGGAAGATTTAGAGGAATAGACCATGAAAATCTATAAATGCACTTTTGTGTGGCTCGTTGTGGGTTGTATGACATTTCATGCTCCGTCTCTACATTATTCAAAGCCAAGTTTACCTTGCTCCCTCCCAAAGCATGTGTTTCTTGGACTAACTAGATATGTGGCATTGGCTACCTAATCTAATTTTGTACCATGATGCCATTTCCAACTTGAGGAAATATAATTTTGTATTAAAATTATTTGCTTTATGAAATGTGCATTCATTATGATTTTCCTCCAGAGGTCCGCGTAGAATGCAATGTGTCATGGACTCAATACCTGCTTCTTCAATCCAACCAGGAGGGGTGGCTCCGACACAGACAGAATTCCGGCATAATTCGACTGTTGAAACCTTTCCGTTCTTCAGATCTAAGTCATTCATCAGGGAAACCTCTTTGGGATCATTGACTGGTATGAAAGAAGATAATTTGATTTTAAAGAACAAGAATCCAAGATGGCACGAACAGCTTCAGTGCTGGTGCCTGAATTTTAGCGGGCGTGTGACTGTTGCGTCGGTGAAGAACTTCCAGTTGGTTGCTTCCGAAGAAAATGGGCCAGTCCCACAGGAGGACGAGAAGGTTGTTCTTCAGTTTGGCAAGGTGGGGAAGGATCTGTTCACAATGGACTATGGCTATCCTATATCGGCATTCCAGGCATTTGCTATTTGCCTTAGTAGCTTTGACACCAAAATAGCTTGTGAATGAAGGCCGGGACAAATCATATTTCCTTTCATCTCTATAAATGTTATCCTGGCCACTTGTGATGGCATCAACAAAGTACCAATGTCATACTTGTCTAACTACTCTTGTTCTTTTTCAGTTGATTTCATTATTGGCTTTTGAAGACTTCGTTTCTGTGTTAAATTAAAGCTAAGAAGCCAAGTTTATTATCCAAAATTTCTGCAAATCCAGACAACTTCCTCCATTGGATTAACAGACGTGAGCTTGCACCTTGGCTATGAATCACAACCACAGTGGCCACGAGCTCACGGTCTAGCTGTGACTCAGACTATCAGAGGTGATTTCTTTTTTGTCCTTTCTCCTTTATATTGTTATCCTCAACAAGGCAAACCTCCAGAAAAAAAAAAAAAAAAAATCAAATTACAATATTATTGAGGGAGACTCCCAAAGAATTACTGCAAAACACTCCAATAACAAACACTGCCTCACCCTTCGTCATCTGTCCCCGAATGATCAAACTAATTCCAATTTATAAACACATGGATCATCATCCAGCACTAGCACTGCCGGCTATTAACTTCCCAAACACGGACAACCAAATGATTACAAGTACCACCAAAAACTTGCCTAAACAAGACGACGCTGACGAAGGCCTTCGATGAAGTGAGGTTGCAATTGCATACAAGCCATTCACATCTGCACTAAGGACTCGTTTGCGCCACTTTTTCCCTGTCCTACCACCATTTAGCACAACAATGTTGTTCACATGCTGCCTCATGGCTGCGCGATGCGCAATAAGCATTGTGGTTTTATGTAATCAGCGTTCCAAGTGCTAGCTTCCTGCACCACTCCAATCGATTCACATTCTATAGAAGAGCTAGCTTCGTCCAACAAAGCATTCTTCAACAATACTATAGTCCAGGTGTCAAATCAACTATACAACTTCTGATGAAGTGACGTGCGTTTGCTGTCCTTGCCGCTTCTTTCAGACAGCAGTGTACCAAAGAAGAGAGTTATGGGCAAAAAGAAGGAATCCCCGAATAAAACTGTCTCAGAGTTCTTACGAGCTGCAGCCTGTAAAGTTCCATTATCTTATTACCTGCACAAAATCCTACCACAGTATAAATGTTTCTAACAGCATCCTCGAGGACTGACGAGGCGTTCCTGTGCATCTCATAAATGCCTCTAGAAAATCCATCAAGCCAGAGTTTCTACAAGTGGATGAAACAGTTAAAAGATTCTTAAGAACATAAACTACTATGTGCTGAATTTATTTTTTAAGGCTTGCAACTAAATGATGACAGTAAAATGTTGGGACTTAAACATATGAACAAACAAATTTGGTGCAAGTATTCCTAAAATGCAAGTTTAAAGGTGTGCCAATAGATATCATTTTGGAATATCCAAAATAGCACTCAAGCTACAAGAGCATTGCTAGTGCAATCGGCCTTTAGAATTTTGATGATTTATTTGAATAATATTTAATGGAGTCTCATCAAGGTTAAGGATGACTAAGCAATTTGGTCAATCAAGTTAAGTGTAGAGTCCAAGCACGTCAAAGTAGATTGAGTGCTTGAAAGTGAGTGAGTCCAAGTAGATCAAGAACGATTTGATGCTTGGCAATTGGTGGAACACTTGGTTGGAAAACTAAGCACTTTGTGACTTAGGCGATGAAAGACATAGTTGGAAACTAGACAGTGGAAGATCTAAGTTGAAAACTAAGCAATGAAAGTCTTAGTTGGGAACTAGGTAGTGGAAGACCTAGTTGAGAACTATACAGTGATAGACCCAGTGGCTCGGTTTGAGCTTAACACTTGTCAAAAGAGAAGTCTTAGAGAAGTGAATTCTGAGCAAAAGAAAATTGCTAGGAGTAAGTCCTAGGTAGTAAGAAGTTTTGGAGAAGTGAACTCTAAGCAAGTGAACCCGATAAGTCAAGTATTAGGCATGTGTTGCATGTATTATCCTATAGGAAGCTAGATTAGACGAAGACTTGAAGGATCGAAGCTTGTTTGGAAGTTGGATTGTGTTTGGGAAGCACAAACTAGTCAGGTGGACCGAACCTGTCCAAGTGACCAGAACATGTCTAGTCGTTTGGAAAGCCACAATTTGATTGGTAGTGTTTGATTTGATCTTCGGATGAAGTTTTATCGAGATCCAGTGACGAAAAGTTGGAAAAGTCAATCGAAGAGGATCAAGTCCACAACCGAGTCAACGGAGGTCCAAGTGACCGGAAGAGCTTCTAGGTGATTAGAAGAGTGTCGATCGTGTTGATATTAGAAGCATCAGATAATCAAATCTATGTTTTGATAATTGGAAAAGGTTCAAAGTTAAGGGTTATTATCTTCTATTGACGAATTATGCAAGTAACTCAACCAGAAAGTCTTAGTGATACTAGACAAGGAAGAAATCCTAGTGGATACTAGGCAAAGGGAAAACCCTATTAGGTTTGTTGGGACCTTCCGGAGCTAGGGGGGTTGAATAACTCCATTCACTTCGTCGATGTTGATGATTTGCAGCGGAAAACTCGACGTGAACTCCTCTAATGCTAACACGACGATTTACTTGGTATTCACCTCAAGATGAAGTGACTAGTCCAAGGATCCGGTCCTCTCTCACACATCCACTATGAAAAGACTCATTCTCTGAAACACTCCGGAGGTGGAGAAACCTCATACAAGCTCTCAATACAACAAGAAGGAAAAAAAAGTTAATACAAATGAAATCTTTCAAGATTTACAACAATGAAACCATATCTTGCTCTTCCTTGTTGCTTAGATCGCCTCTTGATGCTTAGAAAATGAAGCAACACTTTGCTCCAAGAACCTTCAAAAACTAGTGGTGAGAGCTGGAGAAGAATAGGAGAGAAGAAGAGATGGACGGTGTCGCAACGATCACGTCTTTTTCACCTGTAGAGATGCAACGGTCGGATCTCAATCGATCAACTAATCGATTGGGAAGCTAGATAGATTAGCTGATCGATCTAGAGTGCTACTGTGCTCTCTTTCGCATTCACTTTGAACCTGGAATCGATTGACCAATCGATTCTAGCTGCCTCGCGTCTTCGCGAGGAAATGAGCCCCAATCGATCAACTGATTGATTGGGCAAAGCTGGATCGATTAGATGATCGATCTAATGACCTTTTGTTCCCTTGTGAAATTGTGAGAGAATAACCTCCAATTGATCAACTGATCGATTGTGCTTGGCTCAATTGATGCACTAATCGATTGGCTCATCTAGACTTGCCTTACTCAAGTCTGGATATCCCAAGCCCAACATCTGGCCAACCGTAACCTGTTGAGACTTCTTTGTGCTTAACATATGGTCAACCTTGATCTACTAGAACTTCATCACCAAGTGTCCGGTCAAACCTTTGATCCACTTAAACTTTTCTCCACATGCCAAGTGTCCGGTCAACCTTGACTTACTTGGACTTACCGCCTTGTGCCAACTGTCCGGTCACCTTGACCCACTTGGACTTATCATCTCGTGCCAAGTGTCTGGTCCTCCATGATCCACTTAGACTTATGAAATATCAGGTGTTCGATCAACCTTGACCCACTTAAATTTTTAATGCCTAACTTCACTCACCAGGACTTTCACCAGGCTTCACTCACCTGGATTTTCCATCTGCTTGGCTTCACTCACTAGGACTTTCATGAGGTTTCACTTACCTGGATTTCTAACTGCCTAGTTTCACTTACCAGGACTTTCCATCTGCCTACCTTCACTCACTAGGACTTTCACCAAGCTTTACTCACCAGAATTTTCCATCATCTAGCTTCACTCACTAGGATTTTTACCAGACTTCACTCAATTGGATTTTCACTACCTGACTTCACTCACCGGGACTTCTCATCTGCCTAGCTTCACTCACTAGAACTTTCCACACCAAGTGTTTGGTCAACACTGACCCACTTGGATTTTTATCTTTTGTCAACCTTTTAGTTAGATTTGTCCTTGCCTAACCTCTAGTTAGAACTTTCCTAATTAAGTATCCCGTCAACCTTGACCTACTTGACTTATATTCGATAATCTCCCAAATGGACAATTGCACATGCAATCTCCATTTATCATCAAACATTAAAACTAAAGCTTGAGCCCACTCAAGTTTGGTCAAATGGGTCAACTTAACCCAGATACAATTTCACCAGACAATCTCGCCATATATTATCAAACATCAAAACTCAGACTACATGACTTAAGCTTGAGCCAACTCAAGCTTAGTCAACCTAGTCAACTTGACCAGGGGGAAATCTTCCCCTTTTTGATATTTGATAATACGTCTAAGTTAGGCTCATTCTCTAACTTAGATTGTACTGATTCTGCCCATTTGACACTGATGTGCATGGATTATTTCAATATTTATGCATGTTTTACTGTACATCACTTTAATTTTACTTGTATGATTTATACTATCGCACCCTTATTCATTCTTATTTCAACATTATTACTCTCATTGTTCGAAGATTTGTTATCATCTTATTTTTCATGTCAAGATGCACTTTCAGAGCGAAAGTAGAGCAAAAACATGTTTTGGAGCATGTATCAGATGATTGAGCAGACACGGAAGCGTTCCCGAACGAAGAGGAGAAGAACCCAGTTCACACGGTCGAAAACAGGGCGTACATGGCTGTGAGCTAGGGTTGCATAACCGTGCAACACCTTTGCTCGGCCGTGTAGAGATGAAACCAGAACCTGCAACAAACCTTGCACGACCGTGCACATTTGTACAACCATGTAGCCATTTCAGTAGCTTTCATCTCTCGACCGTGCATCTTTGCACGACAGTGTCCCAAAGAATCCAGAAACAAGTTCCACACGACCGTGCAATTTTGCACGGCTGTGCACCTACTCCAGACTACAACCTTGCATAGATGTGTAGATCTGCATGGCCGTGCACACCACAAAGTAGTTACCCCTACATGGCCATGCAGATCTGCACGATTGTGCAAGGGCCCGTGTGGGGGCCTGCTTGGCCTTGGGCTATAAAAGGGGAACTTCTCCCCTTTATTTCGGGAGGAGGTCTACCTGTAAGGGCTGGCCTCCAATGTCTCCATTCATCTTCTGATGACATCTCCGACTATCTATCACCACTATCGCCCTCGCATATACATCATGGAGCAAAAGATTGGATCCGAAGACATTCCCTCGGTTGTTTGATTGGATGAAAATTAGATTTCTTTGTCTTTGGATCTCTTTCTTTATGTTTTATGAGTAGATCTTTTTGTTTTAGGTTGTTGAGGGAGTAATTATAATATATAATTGATGTAAACTCCATGGATTGGATATTTCCTATATTAATGATGTGACTTGTTTTTATTCAATGAAATACCTTAATGAACTGTTTGTGCTTGAATTATACTATTTCATTATATAGATGTAGGATTTAGCACCTTGGATGGATTGATCTCTCTAGATCGGGAGAAAGGGGCCTTGGTAACAGAGGACATCTCTACTCTCGAACGTCCAGAGGGCTAAATTCCATTCGAAGTGCAAGATTATGCATGGTAGATCTAAGTACATAATGAATTCTAATTAATTCTGTGTGAAGAAATGTTTAGTTAATATAGAGACGTATGACTGAGAGCTTATACTTACTAACATCGGATACAAATGGGGGAATATTCTGATTCACCGTTGCAAGGTGAAATTGGTACTTAGTTAGGTCACCTACAAGGTTAGGTATCGAGACTAGGAGATTAGCTATCTATGGCATGTCAATTACCATTACGATGAAATTGAGACCCTAAAATATTACCTTAGACATTGGGCATCCTCAAGTCTCTCTCTCTCTCTCTCTCTCCTTCTCCCTCTTACTTCTCATGATTTCTTAAATTCTGTCACACAACCATTCGAATTGTTTAGCTAGTTCGCTTGAGTATTCTTGCAAGTGCTTACCTCTAACTGCCTATAAATATGATAATCTTTTATATTACTAACGACGTTTCCGTGCACTTGCGGAGTGTAATATGTTTTTGGCGCCATTTTCGTGGAGTTAAGTTTAATATTAGTTAAGACACTCTTGAGCTAACCTATACATTTGTAAATACTTATTAATACTTTTATCTTTTATTTTTGCAATTTGCTAGTGCATTTTTCTTTTCTTACACATTTCATTTCTACAATTTGAATTCTGTAATTCTTTTTCCTAAAAGAAAATACAAAAATAAATTCTAGCTTGTATCTTGCTTTTGTATGCGCAGAACCGACCTTGCAAATTTATTGTCTTTCGATCTTGAGATTGATCGGACATTCCATCAAAGAAGAATTCTGTAAAGGAGATTACAAGAGCAAGAATAGACAGTCAAGGACTATGCCACACCTTATGCAAGAGGGGTTCGATCTAGCATATTACAAGGCCGACAGTGGAGGCCAACAATTTTGAGATCAAACCAGCTTTTATTTCTATAGTGCAACAAAATCAATTTAGGGGAGGACCTCATAAAGACCCATATCAACATCTTGAGGTACTTTATGGGATTTGTAGTAATGAAGATGAATGAGGTCCCTCCTGAGACCATTAGATTACTTCCTTTCGGATTTTCTCTAAGAGATTGAGCTAAACTATGGTTGAATTCTTTGGCTCCCAATAGTATAAATTCTTGGTCATAATGTGTGAAGGCATTTCTTGATAAATTCTATCATACCAGTAAGACAGCACACATTTGTAATATGATTGCAAGCTTCCAACAACATGACAGCGAATCTTTGTATGAAGCCTGGGATCGATTTAAAGGAATACTTAGACAATGCCCTCATCATAGACTTGAAAGATGATTGATCATACACTCCTTTTATCAAGGAATCAATTATCTAACTAAGATATTCATGGACTCTACAGCTGGGAGGTTTAATGAACAAAAGACTTGATGAAGCTGAGGAAATAATTGAGAGTGTTGTAATGAATCACCATCAGTGGGCATCATAACGCAGTGATAATCCCATGTTAGCCCCGGGGAAGTTCAATGTGGATGCTTTAGATTTAATTTCTGCAAAGATGGATGCCCTCACTATGAAAGTTGAAATGATGAGCACCAATCCGGTAAATGTGATTGTTACAATTTGTGATGTATGTTGGAGTTTGGAACATATTAGAGAAGGTTGCCCACTAGAAGCTATAGCTAATCAGATAAATCAAGTTGAGCATTGTGGCGTTATTGGCAACTTCAACTCTCGTCAAAATAACTCATACTCAAATACTTACAATACTCTTTGAAAGAATCATTCCAAATTCTCTTATCGAAATAATAATCAAGAAAATGGGCAGTCATCTAGCAACAATCAAAATCAGTATTTATCAAGATTGAAGAAAATAATGGAAGATTTTTTAACTAACAACAAGGAGATAAAATCTGAGATCCAGCAAATACATACAAGATTATGATGGATCGGTATAGCGATAGGGGGTATGAATATCGCTCGTAAAATTTTTTCGTTAATAGAGTTATCAAAGTTGCAGCGAAAAATGTAGAATGATAATACAAAAGACACATTTGGTTTACTTGGTTCGGAGCCTGTGTCGACTCATACACCAAGGCCTACGATCCTTGACCACACCGATGGACAATCTAATATGTCGCAAAATGTGTACATGAATAGATATTTAGTACAATAATAAAGCAAGCTCAATACAAGATATACCAACGTTGAAGATAGGTGATGGCAAGTTCAAGTTGGAGAGTTTTTTGGTGCCGGAGCTTGCGTAAGTCGTAGTAGCAGAAGATCAGCGTAGCTCAATGTCTTAGTGGAAAGTTGATGGAAGAAAGTTTGACTTCAAAACTTGATTATGAGGCTCTGGACTTGAGGAGACTATATGGTACTCATTCGGTTGACTGAAAAGTCGTTCAGTCGACTGGACTGATCGGTTGACCGAACCTCCTATCGGTATATCGATCCCGCCGTTTTTCTTTTTCTCTGAGATCCGATCTTTATCATTAAGTGTTCGGTCGAGATCCTTTGATATTTTCTTGTTTGCTTTGATCCGATCTTCAACATTAGTTGACATTTATTGATCGGTCGACTGATTCCTTGGTTCAGTCAACCGATCCTCTAAGTTTCCTTTCAGATGTGAGATCGAATCTGCCAGCTAAGTTTCCAATGTTTTTTGATCAACTAATAAACTAGTTCAGTCGACTAATCCCTCCAAAGTCTATTCACTGTGAATCTCATTTGGTTTGGATGACTGATCCCTTCCCTGGGTTTGGTCGACCGCTCCGTCCAAAATTATGAAACCTGCAAAACAGAGTTAGCACAATATATAACATACCTGAACCACAGAGTTAGAACAATATAATGTAAGCATGAGTAATATAAGACAGTAGAATCTGTCTTGATCTCA
>JBAMIE010173587.1:0-14598 GCA_037177295.1 Kaempferia parviflora | reverse complement strand
GATCTAGTGTCTTCTTCCTCCCACTCTTATTTCCCAATATAAAGAGGAAGGAGATCTTGTTTGTGAGAGGTTTGCTTAACCGCGAAGAAGCACATTCATAGTGAAAGATCGACTCGCGTGGACCTTTGGATTAGTCACCTCCGCTGGAGGTGAATACCAAGTAAAGGTTTGGTGTTAGCATTGTCATTGTGATTTAAATTGTATATTTCCGATGTGCTAACCTCTTAGGAAGATAAATATCCGGTCATCCGATCCTAACAAATAATACAAAACTATTCTCTATTACAAATAAATATACACTAATAAAAGTTCCAACAACACGAATAGATTAAAACTTGGCATAGGTTGTTGGTTGTCGATGAAGAACGGATGGACAGAGCCAAATCGCAGAGTAGAATGAGGAATTTGAAAGACTTGATTGAATTGAATTGTTGTGCCTTAAATCCAGGCTTCTTTTATAGCTTTCATCTAAAACACATCAGTCAACTGAACCATCCAAGGTCAACTGAACCTCCTATCAGGTTGACTAGACATGATTTTTCCTTGCTTGATCTAATCCGATTAGATCAATCCCGCGTTCGGTCAATTGAACACCTGTCTAGGTGACTGGATCCCATAATTTCCTTTATTGTTTGATATAATCTCATCCGATCTACTCTTTCTATATGTGTACGATCGGTTGATCCTCATATTAGTCAACTAAACATTTATTTCCTTTTTTGCTCGAATATGAATCTGGTTGTGCTTATCTGCTCGAATCCATCAACTGAACCATAATGTTCAGTCGACGGAACCTTCGGTCAAACGGAGACTTTGTTTTTCTACACAATAAAGTTAGCAGAGTAGACATGATAGTAATCATGCAAAATAGAGTTAAAAGCATATAAATATATGCATCAATTCATCTGACAATTAAGATGTCTAGATCTTGACTTAGAAACCTCCATTGATTTCTTTAGTCGGATCAACGCCTAAGGTTGTCCCAACAAGGACACATCCTCACTGTCTTTCAGAATGAAAGACCTCTCTGGGACTTACCTTACTTATATGCTAAACATTCAGTCCAGTTGACCTATTTGGACTTCTTTTTCTGCTTAGTGTCTGAACGACCCATCAGGACTTTCCTTACTTGATGTTCGGTCCAGCTAACCCATCAAGTGTTCAGTCAAATCAACAGTCTCCTGCCTAGTGTCAAATCCGTCTAATCCACTAAGACTCCCTTGCCTAGTGTCCAAGACTCCTGACCCACTAGATCTTTATGATGCATAATGTCTGGTCTTCCTGACCTATTAGGACTTTCCACGTTGAATGACATGCACACTTAACTCTCATATCAAACACATAATGTTTAACTTTAAAATCTTACCAGATATCAAAATACAAGTTTAATTATTGGTGTTGCCTGTACCAATAAGATATACACCCATCTACGTAAATAACCCAAGTCAACCCAACTCGCTTTGACGATAATATTGGTTCGACCCAATAACAAGTGTGAAGATAGATATTGAAAAAATAGAAAAAAAAAACTCAGCTAAACAGTTACTCATCGATTGATATCGATCATCAATCGATTGATACTGTCATCAATTGATTGCCCTTGAACAACAATCTATTGATATTCCTTATATGTCAATTTTCAGTCACAGCAATCGATTGGTCATTCTCAACAATCGATTGTCCCATAGTAGTCGAGTTTATCAATTGAGTTAGAAGTCTTCTATTACGAGTTTGCCCAGACAACCGATTGGGGCTTTCAGCAATCGACTGATATTTATCAGTCAAACCTATCAATCGATTATGAAGCCTACTATGGACGATCCCTTGAACAACAATCGATTGGTGCATTTCAGCAATCGACTGATGTCCATCAATCGAACTGCTCAATCGATTATGACACCTTCTGCACATAATCCACGGTTCAATAATCGATTGGTCCTTATGGCAATCAACTCATGAGCATCGGCCAAACTGTGTAATCGATTACAAACCATTCTGTGTGTAACTCTGAGCTCAACAATCGATTGGCACTTACAACAATCGATTGGTGAGTATCAATCAGACCCACCAATAGATTATGAGTCATTCCGTGCCTAATTTTTTGCTTACCAATCGATTGGTGTTCCTCAACAATCGCTTGGTGATCACCTAACTCGAATTCCTGCTTCCGCGATTTTCTAGTGTGAGAACGACATGAACAACCTAAAATTCACATCATTCTTCGTGTTCTTTGAGGGATAATGCAAAAAACTTGAAGTCTAGGTTTTTTTTTATTCTTACATTGGATGGATATGCATCAATCCACTGTTCCAAAGTGGAATCGAACGCAAAATCGATGCATATACTCCATATCATCAAAAATGATCCTTATGCCATAAAAAATATGATAAACTTATCTAATACATCAAATTAAACCAATCGACAGATCTAATAGGATCTAGTTATCAATCTGTCAATACGGCTAAATGCATATTGAAACAATGACAAAACCAAAGGGTCAACCTAAGTCGAAAGCCAATGTCATTGTCTCTTGTTGCTCAACAAAGTTCCTACAAGAACAGGGGAGAGTCTTTTGTGGGAGTTGGGTGACAAACGGAGTCCACGTCTCAATGGGGAAGAGAAAAAGGAAGAAGAAGAGTCAACAATCATCAGCATGCCCAAATGAATTTTGACTTCCTCTTCTTATACGAAGTCCATAACGTAGGGATCATCCATCATAAAGCCCATAACATGTTAACAATCCATTAATGTTAACGAATCAGGTTATTAGATCCTACCTATACAATCCACATCCAATAACTTACGCCCCCCCCCCCCACAATATATATTAGATCACTTAATTAATGTTTAATCTTAATAACAATTGTGTGTGATATTAATTCACATATTAGCCCACCAAATGAAGATTTAATCCTTCAAAACTCACACTTGACGTACAACATAAAAATAATCTTGGGTGAGGAGTTGTAACAAAGAGATTTAATATCAAGGATGAAAAAAAGCAAATTCATCAACCCCTTTGGTGATCCTTTGGTACTTCGACAATGATATAAAGATGGAAATATCTTTGTTCAAAATTACCAGAAGAATCACTAAATTGAGTTTTAAAAAACTCAAATAATCAAATTTTTGAATGTTTTAGTTGACCAAAAAGCTACGGTCGACTAGTATATGATATGTCCATTGGAAGCTAAAATTTAAATTTTGGCTAAGTAACAAAGTTTGGTCACCTAGACAACACTTGAAATGACTTAATATTTATGACTGAAAAGCTATTCAGAACATCAATTGTTGTTCCTAAAACCTTCATATATTACTCAAATAAGCTCTCTAATTCAGAAGTTAAATTCTACTAATACAACAACGTATAACACTTAAGTCATTTTGATGGCATTGATCCATCATTGTGGTAGATGCTCCACGAAAGAATTTCATAAGTTTCTAAAAATTGAAGGCACAGATCAAGAAATTAAATTTAAATTATTTGTAGAAAGATTTCAATTGATAGAACACTTGATAAATGAAAAAAAATACTGTATAAATCACTAGTACATTCTTCTATGTTCTATCTTGATTATCTATCAAACTTAATTACCTTTTCCAACAATCTTCTTAAGAGAAATTCTACACACAGAAATCATCAAATAAAAACAGAGTGTTTGCCAAATATGATTAAATAAACTCATAAAATCATAGAGGAATTAATTTTTCAACATATATATCATAAATACATAGCTTCTTTTCATTTCAAACTAAACTAAAATTGTATATAATTATATCTAAATTGAACTCAAAATTTCCAATTTGGCAAATTTAGCCTGCTCTGGTTTGGTTTTCAATGTTCAATTTGAATTTTAGTCTGCTCTGGTTTGGTTTTCAATGTTCAATCTGGATTAAAGCTTAAGGAACAACTAAATCCTTATCCCACTAAATAATGTCGGCTTTCTTTAAGAAGATAAAAAAATTTGATAGAATGCAACTTGTTACAGGCCTACAACTATAATTCTATAACAAATGAAGAGAGTGCTAATACGAGCAAGTAGTCATGTCAATATTTTTATTTTAATAATCCAAATGTCCGGACTTTACCCAATTAATCTTGGAAGCCAGTAAATTCAGAACACAGCTTATACACACTTAGAGGCTTATGCACAACTCTTTCAATATTTTACTTCCTCTTATCATGGTGGTAACTTCTCATCTTCCCTCTCTTTTTACCTCAAAAGTAGACTCTTTGGGTAGCTCCCTCTAAATAAATGCCCACTTTTTTCATATGTGAGATTAATTATTGCCCTCCTTACATTTACATTTTAAAATTTTAGATAGTCATTTGTGGATTTTAACGATATTTTTCCTACTCGACTAAAAAAGGATTTTCAAACAATGACATGTTCCAGTTAACTAATCAAGTCATTCATTCGTTGAAGCTCAAATAGAAACTATTTGCTCCAAAAAGAACTAATTCTAATCAATTATAACAGTATTCTAATCGACGGATGGCATTCAAGTGATTCAAACAATACTTTAGATCGACTAGCACAAACTAAGGAACCCTCATATTAGCTTTAGGGATGACAATTTATCTCGTCCTTAGTAAGATCCACCTCAATAATTCGATCCGATTGAGGTTGCCCTACCCTATCTCATAATATAAATGGGGTAAGGATGGAACCAAACAATAACATGAATAAGAAGGTATATTTTCTCAATTTGATCTAATCGAGGTTGCCCTACCCTATCTTCTTCTTGTGCAAAATAGCTGCAAAGTTATGCAAACATGTCTCAAGAGAACACTAACAAAATTTTCAATTCTGGTCATGCACTGATTTGCCTTAGATCTCTGGCCACATCAAATACTTCCATTGTTGAATTGTAAAAATATTTGTATGGCCAGACCTTAAGTATATTCATATGTATCACAGAAGAAGGTTTCATGTTTAGGAATACATTTGTACATTTTGATTTACAAAATTTTGATAAAGTGTCGAATTTCAAAGGGTTGTTCTCAGGAACTGTACAACAAAGTATGCCACGGCTAAGAAAAGAGCAATCTGATAAACATCTCTCTGCAAGTCACCCTCCCTCTGAAAGAACTGAAGAAAGAAGGCACAAGTGTCAGTGATATGAATATCTAAAGCAAATTTTCTGATCACTATAGACATATACAACAACAATAACTCAAATTAAAAGAACATAACTCTTTTTTTCCCTGTCTATTCTGGTGATATGAGAGATTAGATAAATGGTATCTCGTGTCAATCTTTATGCTTTTAAAACTCTGAGCTGGTATGTTTCAGTTTTGCAAGGAACAACTAAAGAAATAAGAGAGTGACTTAAACATGTTCAACTGTTAAAATCAGATATCTTAGGCTTGCCATAGTAATGTCCTAATACTTATCAAATAGATATCAGATTTATTGTTACCTTTGTTGGATCAAATGAGGAGTCTGGGTAAATCTCCAAGTTATCCTTTTGAGTTGATAGACGTGTGGTTGTACTCTTCACAGCATCAACTGTGTCTTTGACAGATTCAATTGCAGAGAAAAGTCTCCGAGAAACCCAAAAATATGCCTGAGCAATAGGTGATGATTGAGACAGATCCCATGATTCTTCATGTTCGATAACTTGACCGCTTATTTGGTTTAAGGTGAAGAGAGAATGAACTTGAATTTTCAGGAATCCCCCTAAGCTTGCAATGGCAGGGTTCTTAGGTTTCCCTTTGAGAGTCCATTTTATGCTTAGAACACTTGTTGATAGCATTACCATTTCCTGCACTGCCTGACAAATGAGCCAAAATTAGATGCTCTATAGTTGTAATTTTCCAACAATCATAATGTTCATAAATGTGCTTTGGACAAAAAAAAAAGTGCTTTGAAATTTATTGTATGCACTATTGAACGGGTGATATTGACAAATGTACGACAAGGTGTAAAGTTTCATTGATACAACATTAGAGCAGCAAGTAAAAGGTTACGAGAGACGCAATTCATACACCCAGATTTAAGAGTTCAACATATTCCTGATTAAGTTGAATTTAAAATAAGAAATACTAAATTAGCTACCATAACTCGCTTAAACAACAGATCTATTACTGGTAGGGACTGATAATTGGACTTGTGTTGCAAGCCATTTGGGATTCACAATAAGTTACAAAAAAGATAATACATATTATGTGGAAATTGAAAAAAGGTTTTGAAAACATTATTTATTTGATAAAGACATCAAGTCATTTCACATTTTCATAATTGCATCGTATCATGTCAGTTCATATATTGTCTTTGGGATTTATGTTTGCTGTATTTCTGTTATGATATCATATTTGATATTGCAATTGCGTTGATTATTAGGCAACTCATTTTCAGCCTACATTCATGGTGAACATAAAGATACGAAATCAAGAAATTCAAGTAGCAGAAGAACCAGGACAAATCTCAATTCTTTGCGTTGGTCAAATTAAGGGTAGTTGTACAAATTGGAAAATAATGTCATTGGTAGTAGAAATGTTCATAAGGATAAGGTAGCTACAATAACTGCTTGTATCGGTCATGGATCTTCTAGATAATAAAAATTTTCAGCCTATTCAGGTCAGTGCGAGAAGTGGAATTATGATATACTACTATAAAGGCATCAATATAATTGGACAGAATAAGAATAACACAAACATTTAATATCTCAGCATGGAGCAGGGATAGGAGATCCTACTGAGCTAATATCATTTCATTTTTGGCTCATTAATTCCCTCTTTCTCCAATTGTTTCATCAAATGTATTATCTTACCCTCACAAGAAATGCATAACCTCATCATCAAAAATTGTCAGGGGTTTTTCTATTTGAATATTAATCAGCTTCTCCACTGTATTTTAGAAATAGCAAATAAACTAGCATAAAACACGATGTAGATAAAAGGAAATAGCATTGCAAGCTCTTACTACTGATGGATTTTCCAGTGCATCAATTGCCCAGAGAGGTCTGTTGTATTTTTCACGCCCAACAAAGCTCCTAATTGGATCCTGCAGTCAATATGAAGCATACACCATGATTCCTCCGCATGAAAATGAAATAGCTTTTTGGTGAAAAGGAACAAGAAACCAAGGGCATATCTCACAATCTTACAGCAATTGTTGTTCACTAATCACATTAGATCGCAGGCAATTGGTCTTTCTCTTATTTCTCTTTTGTAGAATAAAAATTAGGAAATCTTGTATCAAACTTCTGATCAACTCAGTTAGGGTAATCCTACAAAACTACTTATACTTTCTGAAGTGTCCAGGGTAATGAGATTCTGTACCTAAAGAAAACTGAATAACTAGCAGCAGATAGCCAAAAATGGATGTTTTTAGTAGTCTCGGAAAAGTACACATAGTGTCTCACAACATTTTGGCATTAAAAGAAAACAAAGTTCAAGCAAAATGCTCTAACACAAACATAAACCTTGACATTCGCCCACAAGAACAACCACTTACCTCAGTAGTATATAATATCTAAGAAATCTATAAGAAGACCATTTTATAGGATGCGAAAAATCATGAGCTTAAAGTATTTTTCAGTGCCACATGAGCTTAAAATATTGTTCAGTATTATATTATCACAAAAGGATTCTTTTTGCAACTAAAATCTCCATTATCCTACTTGATTGTATTTTCTAAGTGATCTAAGTTGTCAAGGCGTTTCAAATTACCTCATGTGCTGGAACCCAAATTACAAGGATCCTCGTGTGTTTTATTAGGATCGTATATGGAGATTGGTCTCACAAGTTACCAGTGTTCAAGAGTAGCACATAACTATATAAAATTATCTTGATTATATCTAAATCTTATGATATTCTCTACATTGGCTGTATGCTGAGCAACAGTTTTAATAATTATGAACATTGTTTTTCTTGCTTTGATTAGTACATGCATAAACATGATTGGAACCATTTCATGCAACTTGGTCATTGTTTGATATACCAAACATATCAATTACGAAGTCAAATGAGTTTAAGGTAATATTGTTGTGTTTGTTGAATGTTGAAATCCCTGATTGTTGATTTTCATGGTAACTGATATTACTACTCATTGTTACTTATTGATACCCCGTGATAACAACCTCATTCCATGTTAGTAGGTCATGCCTACGTGGTCCCACTTTTGGTCAGCATATCACACGTATTCCAAGATCTCGGGCTAAAGCCTAAAGGTTGACCTCCTAAGCTAGGTCAATATTCAACACTTCTGATTTATGAAGGTCGGCAAGTGAATGCCATCAACTAGTAAGAAGCTCATTTCTCCTATCAGCTAAATTCCCCGAGTTCTCATAGTTGTTTCTCGAGCTCTCCACCCCAAGCTCTCAGTTTCAAACTCAGCTCCTCAAACTCTCTACTCCAAGCTAGGTAGGCTGCATCCATGGCCCATCTCCAGGTATTCCCTAGATAGAGTTGCTGCCCGCGAGCACATGCATGGCCTATGGTCCTATAACAGTCCCTCCACAATCATCATTTCTGACTAGAACGACTGAATGTGGACATTAACAGAGGCCACCATAATTAAATCACCATTAAGCCAGGATAACAGATGAAATAGCCAAATGGTCCCCGATTTTCTAGAGATCGTCGCATGATCATCGTAGGTATCTCTCAATGCTAGGTACGTGTTTCATTTAAAGGTTAATGAATCTCTAGCTTTCTTACGAGCTACTTTCTACTAAGCAATGGAGGGGCTTTGCCAGAAACAACTTCCAGCACCTTTGATGTTTCCACGTTCGAATGTTTACTCTAGCATGTGCAGGTCAGACTACACCTCCACCTCTACAGCCACCACATAGGCAGACCTCCACGCCATAGCTTCCACCTCAACATCACTCTCATTGGCCGATTTCAACAACATTGCTTCTAATGCACCAATCACCAATTATGTGGTATTATTTTAAATCAATGACAAACACAATGTTTACATGTGGGAGGCATTTTAAAATTTGAGTTGATGCCTATAAATAAAACTAACCAAAAATTTTTGGCAATTTATATTTTGTCAAAGTTAGGAACTTAGAGAACACATGTCATAGTCAATACCACTAACAGCCCCCCTCTAAATGTCTGTCAAATGTTTTGAAACAACTAAAGGTAAGAAAAAAACCCAATATCCATGAGAATGTGAGGAAAAAACAACATAAACCATCAAAGCAATTACCTTATATTTGACGGAAACTGAATAAGAACTCAATGCACGATTTCCTTCTCGCAGCTCTAGTATATCCCTAACAAGCTGTCTTGCTGTTGATTCCACCTGAGGGCTACTGATGCACTCAAATTCATTGCATAGTTCACCAAAGTCCATGCCATCAACTAACCTGTCTGATTCAGATCTTTCATTTGCAACCAAAGTTATCTGACTTTCTTTAGATCCATGTACAGCTGTATTATCATAATAAATCTGTTTAGACTACTTAGTGCTTAGAATAGAGCTGAAACATAAAGAAAGAAAAAAAAACATTAAGTAGAATCAAGCACAAAGCAAAAGCACTTTAGCTAGTTTTTTCCCAAAAACAAAGGGAAAAAAGGGAAAATGTGTATGGGAACACATGCCTGCAAATGCATCGAAAGTTCCATTGATGTAAAAGAAAGTGCAAGAGCAGGAACTAACTCATATGAATGTTTGAGTCTATTCTATATGCATTATAATACACAATCATTTCTAGAATCAATAATACAATTTGTCAGTGCAGACGGTGCAACCCTCCTACAAATGGAGTCAATTGCTACTCCAGCTTTAAATTTCAATCTTTACTCTGCGAGAGTCCGCGCGGTTAATACTCTGCCTAATACTTTTAGGTTAAAAGCAGAATAAGCTCCTCAAACCACAATGGAAGCATACCAACGAGAGCAAATACAACGACTTCAATAAACGAAACATAAGACTAGGAAAACAACTAGAATGGGTACCTCGAGAGGCGAATCGAAGCCGACGGGAGGAGAAGGAAATGGAAAGCGTAGTCGGGTGGAAGGAACAGCAGCGGCGGGCGCAGACGAGGCCGCAGGGAACAGGAGGGGAGAGGGCGGAGGAGAACACAGCGGAAGGCATCGGCAGCGGATCTGAGATGTAGATTAGCCCATCGTTGCGGTGAGGCGGAGGTCGCTCTTGAGCTTGCTTGGTGGTGAGTGGTCTCGCGCTCGCGCTCGCGCTCCCGCTAGCACCGCAGGAGCCCCAAGCAAACAAATGGCGGGCGTTTGAAACTCACAGGATAAGGTGGGCCCGCCTCGTCCCTCGCCTCACCGTCTCCGTCCGAGTCATTGAGTCATTCAGCTTGAACCCGCTCGACCAGTTAAACTGGTCAAAGATCTGGATATTTGAATTTAAAAAATAAAATAAATGAATGCAACTATTGCCATTTATATGTAAATTTAGAAAAAAAAAATGCAAAATCCATCATATATCGGGTCAAATACTGAAAAAGGCTCCGAAAACCGTCATCTGATGGATCAGAAATCCAAATCCGTTTGTCGAAGGTCCGCCGTCTCCATCAGTCGCCTACTGCTGAACCGCCTCCCGCGAAGATGGTAGCCTCCGCCTCCTCGATTCACGCTGCTCCAGCAACCCCGCCGCAGATCTCCGCCGCCGCCTTCGCCGCTTCCTCCTCCTCTCGCAGACAGCTTGCTTCCGCCTCCTTTCCACTTCCATCGAAGCCCACGAAACCCCTTCTCTTCCCCGACAAGGTTTTCATTTTTCTCTCCTATCGTTTCGCGTGAATCTGTTCTCATTAACCTATTTATTTTAGCTTCCGCTGATTTGATTTCTGTGATTGTGAAAATTAAAATTTAAATGCCGACATTTTGGTTAGGAGTTGGGAACTTTTAGCATTCTTTTCGATTTTCTATTGGTAATTTGAAGCCTGTCTCGCGTTCCTAATGCGTTGTGGGTTTCTGTTCTTTGATTGATTTGTGAATCTGAACGATGTCAAATTTAATTGGATAGCTTCGTCTTGTCTTTGGAGCCAAACTGGAGCTGTGCAAAAATGTTTTCCTTTCTTGTTTTCTTTATGGGGAGTACACACGTGATGTCACTGCCGCTTCCGCGCTGTAGGGATTGACGTTCCGCCGAGACCACCCTATCACTGCGAAGGTCAAATTGAATGAGGTAAGATGCATCTTGCGTTCTTCAGGTTCATAGTCTTTGTTATTGTTTTTTTTTTTTTTAATTATTGTTTTGGTCTATTCGTTTCTCATTCTTGGGGTACGCCTTTACATCACGGCTTAGGTTGTTGGTGGATCCGCCAACGATGCAGCATCGTCTGAGAGCAAGACAGAAATATCAGCACCACAAGGGAAGGATGTGGAGGATGAACAACTTTCACCACCTTCAGCTCCAATGTCGGAGAAGGCCACAGCTGAGTTTATGTCTCAAGTCATAAACCTAGTGAAGTAAGACGAAGACTTCTACCTCTCTAGCCGTTTGTTTATTCGTCTTATAGTATATAAAAACTGACTTCGCTTTACATCTTTGTGGTGCAGACTTATTGATTCAAGGGACATCGCTGAACTGCAGCTGAAGCAAAATAATTGTGAGCTTATCATTCGGAAAAAGGAGGATTTGCCTCAGTCTCAACCAGCACAAGTTGTTTTGATGCAACCCCCTGTGCTTGTTTCATCAGCAATTCCCCAAGCATCTCCCGTCACTGCTCTGCCTTCACCTTCTCCTGCATCACCAGCACCTCCTATCCCTGCATCTACCCCTAAGTCTTTAAAGATGTCGCATCCTCCACTTAAGAGTCCTATGGCAGGGACATTTTACAGAAGCCCTGATCCAGGACTGCCTTCCTTTGTTAAGGTGATTGCGAGTTTCATTCTTCATAGATGAAATCTAAGGAGATCACATTTTGCATTTGACTTATATTTTTCACCTCTTTTGTAGATTGGTGATAAAATCAATAAGGGGCAAGTACTTTGCATTATTGAAGCTATGAAGCTGATGAATGAAATTGAAGTAAGCTTCCCTCCTTAGGACAACATGATTTCATATTTTTGTGTGATTATTTTGATCATAAGATCTTGGTAACTTTGCAAAAGTAGAGCATATCCTATTGTTCAATTATATACAAGCTCAATAAGTCTGTTGGGTGCTTAAATCAGAAGTTGGAGCTTTTATTTTGGCTTTTTGTTTAAAGCCCAGTTTTTAACATTAAGCTCAAAAAAGAATGCTGATAAATTCAGCTACTAAATGTCTAATTTCAGGTCATTGGCTAAAAAAGAAAATCAATGTCTGTTGAACTACAGCAGTTGTAGTTCTATTTGATATCACAATTACTTTTTCTCATGCAACTATTCCTACCTTATAACTTTTGATTGTTGTTATTATTTGTTGTTTCCTATCTTCAAGAAAGATGTCACATGTATATGAATTTTTAATCTTATTCATTAGAGGGATGACAATTGAATCTTGACATGTTACCAAATTACTCCATTATCTCCAAGAATAGCATGCTAACGTAGTATGCTAGATTTGGAGGTGCATCTTGAACAGAGTTTTAAGATTTGGAATTCATAATAATGTTTCAGAATCTTATTAAAACTCTAGCAATATGCCTTTTGTCGTAAGGGCTAAAGCATAATTTGCACTGTCTCTCTCATACTCTTTGTTGTACAATTTATTCCACATCTCAAATATATGATTACTGGGTTCGGTTTAACAAGTTGAGCATGTTTGAGACCATTTGCCTCTAGAAAAATCAATTACTTCTTTTGTTGTAATATTGTTATTTAGCTTAACTTCATCATATAGCTTAACATTGATTGAGGAATTAGTTAGTCTAGACACTTGCTCTGAGTTCAACTAGTCCAAACCTGTTGAATTGACCTAAATATAATATGAAATAAAATAAAAATAAAAGTGAAAGTTGGATCATTCATTCTGGACCATTAAGATTTGAAATTGATTGTTCATTGAGTTTGTCTGGTCTGCACTTTTCTATGTTTGAGGCTTAATTTAGTCCAAATTAAGAATTGATTAGCCGATCCATTGCTTAGTATGAGTTTGATTTTTAAAAAATTAAAATTACTAACTTCACTCACTAAAAAGTATTTTGAGTTCAACTTTGGTTGCATGACAACTTACTCTATAACATTTGTTTCCATTTTGTACGTGTTTTTACATAATTCCATTCCCAACTCTCTCCCTTCAGTGTTTTACTGGAGTTCCATTTTCTGCACTTTTCTCATGGGTCTGATCTTATTGAGGCTCCAGTCAGCTTAAACAAGATCTGATTTCTATTTTCCATGACCAATGCAACTTTTCATCATGTTTGAGGTTCCCAGGATTTTAAAAGGATTAATTAGATAAATGGTTCCTTAACTATCAACCGTATCAGTATAAGTAAAAAAAATTGTTCCAATTAGGTGATTGAACTTTCATAGATTCTGTTCTCGCAAATCTGTTAGATGTACACTAGTGGTGGCTTATTTGTTTGCGATTGATTAACCATCTATATCATGCTCTCATTGTCAACACTTATAAAATAAGTTGAAATGGGCATGATGTGACAATAATGAGGATGTTAACTAGAATGATCATATTGACGTAAGACTTGACAGAGAGTCAACTTCTGTGTCAACAGTCAGTCACTTGCCATTAAGTAATTCCAACGATAGATCAGACTTGAATACTTTTGGTAGTTTAATAAGAAAATTTGAAAATCAAGGTTTGAACCTCTTTGGAATCTAAGTTATGATTTAGGAGCCATTTATGTAACTGTTAGGGAGATGTGTGTGAATATTCAAGGAGTGAAGGATTATTTACTATTAGAGCTTCCACATTGGTGGAATTTATTGGGTGTTATAACACTCAATTGGTGTTAAAACCAATAAGAGTGAGGGTTATAACTCCCACAAAACGCGTTCAAACTTTTTTTATATATAAAAAAAATTCTCTGGTGTGTAAGGGTGGGCGGCGCAGGGCTGGCCCACTCCACGTGGTTCAAAGCAACAAGATGGGAGGTGACCTCCCATGTCATTTTTTCAATTAAAAAAATTAAAAATTGAAAACCAACTGAACAAAATTAAATTGATGGTAGTTTATTGCCAAACTATTTTTGATGAGGTTAAAAAAAATTAAACAGTTAGTTAACGGCTATTTTAATATAAACAAATCAAATTTTCATCTATAAATACTTATAAAATAAGAAAAAAATATATTTTACGTAAAAAATATATTTAAAATATTATTATTATTTATTTTAAATAATAACATTTAAATTGTGTAAATAAAATTGGAATTGTATTTATTTAATGTAAAATAAGAATAAAGATGAATGAGTGGATAGTGGGACTCACAAATAATAAGTGTTAATGTTAAAATGAATGCGAGAGAATGAAAGTGTTAATATAATTTGTATGTGGCATATGAACCCCACACTTTTTGATAAGGTGGTGGGTGTTAATGCAGATGCCCTTAGTCAATAATACAAATGGGGCGACTTAGGATCATACGAGGAATAATTCCCTAATAGTAACCAACCCTTTCTAAAACCACCTTACTAAATGGTCCTTTGAAAGAAAAAGAAAATTAATGGTGTATTTACCACAGACCTTTCTTTGTTCTATCTCAATAAAAAAAAATTAATTTTTAAGGT
>JBAMIE010173570.1:0-14600 GCA_037177295.1 Kaempferia parviflora | reverse complement strand
TAAATTGTGACTCGAAGATAACACCAGATTAATTTTATTGTTGGGCTAAGGTTCTCTTTTATAATAGAACTCTATTCATAGTATTATTAATATAAAAAAAAGTATTAAATTTTTTATTCTCAATTAAGCAACCACATGCTATCATTTGTAATTTTAAAGAATTATAATTTTGACCGTGAAGTTTGGTTTGCGATACATAATGAGAATGAAAATATTGAGTTTGATTGTAAATTGAAATGGAAATGAATTTAGTCATTTCAATATTGTTGTTTAGTTTATAAACTCTAATTAAGTATGTTTACCTTTCTTAAAATTAAAATTTTTTTTTTTTAATTTTATTTTTCTCTCCCCTTTTATTCACTTTTCTATTTGGATTTTTTTTTCATTTTTTTTTAAATTTTCTTTGTTATCAAGATCAATAAAAGGAATTCAATAGATCATCAAGTGATAGATCTAAGTGCTGGCAGGTCAATAATATGGTAGGTGGACTAACTCGATACGTCAACAGGTTGAATTAGCTCAGCTCAAGTTGGCTAGGTCGGTAAGCGCTGCCAAGTAATTAATTAAGTCGGCAACTAGTTGGACTAGCTCAGCAGGTCAGACCAACTAGATGTTGTAAAATTGTGATGAGAGGAAATGACACAAAGTTTGAATAGGAACAATGAACAAGAATTGAATTTAAGGTATGTAATCATTTTTCTTAAAGAGTTTATTGCCCCCACTATCTTGTTAGACTAGATTATAATAGGCAATCTTTTATAGGATACAATAGATTCTCAAACATCAAAGTAACAAGTTCTTTAGTTGTTTGCACAAGAATAGAGAATGATTGTAGTTAATTTAATTTGATCAACAACACATATTTATAGAGTTCTTTCAATCAACCACAAAAGGACATAACCATTCATTAGCCATGTTTTGGTTCACAAAAGGATACATCCATTCACAATGAAACTGTTGATCTACAAAGGGATACAACTTTTCAAAATGCAAATATTGTTTACAATGCAAACTAAACTTCAACGCTAGACACCTCAAATCAACTTAACTCGACAACTCAACTCAGCTAAGCTGGGCAACTCGGCCAAGTGTGACTTGTGAGATGACTGGGTTAGCCAGGGCGAGATCACATAGGCGTGTCCGGCTGACTTAGAGCAGGCTAGATACTGATAATATCACATATGTTCGATTTGATCACTATCAACTTTCTAGTTTGTGTGCTAGTGGTGCCGACAGGGAGAACCGTTGGATCAAATCACTTGATCCATACATTGACATTATTGATCTGATCCAACAATTCTCCCGATCAGGAACCAAAAAGGACCATAAAAATTGGATCAGAGGATCCAATCTCACAGTCAAGGAACGCCACTTCTTCTGTGTCATAATCGCTATCATCCACGTCCATGACCATGAAGCTTGACGATGCTTTGCCACTTCCTCCCACGATTTCATGACTTGGGAATAATTTATTGGGCAAAAAATTATATAAATCATAAGCATCTTCAAAAAAAAAAACAAAACAAAACAAAAACGTCACATATATGCTATATAAAAAATACCAACTAACTACTTTAACATAAAAATTTTATTATTTATTTTAATTAAAATGATTATAACTAGAACATAAAGTGTCTTTAAAGTATGGAATGAGATGCAACATGCATAATCTTTGTTTTTTGAATGAGAAGTTAGAGGAGGCTGCCGCTGACTATGAAAAATATTTCATATAAACCGTGACTTCAATCTTGAGAAAAATATATTAATTTTTTATTCTCAGTTAAGCAAACACAAATTACCATTTGTAATAAGCATATTTAACTAAAGCAATGGTATCTAGGATTAAGATCCATTTTGAACTAAAACTTCAAAAGCACTACTAATTTCATCAAGTCTAACGTGAGACAAAAATTTAAGATCAACTACAAAGGAGTTCAATAGATCATCAAATAGACCTAAGTGCTGGCAAGTTGGTAGGTTGGACCAGCTCGGTAGGTCTATAGGTCGGTAGGTCAGACCAGCTCACAGGACAGCTAGATCGGTAGGCTGCATGGCAGGTTTTGTTTAGTCGGCAGGTTGGACTAACTTGATAGATCGGACCAACTCAACAGTTAAAATCAACTCAGTTCAGCACATTGACAGCGAGAAAACTGGTATATTCAAATCAATATAAAAATTATTAATAAATTTAATAATTTATTCTGATATTTTTGTAGGATAAATAATAATAAATCTAATGACTAATTTAGAGTAACAACAAATTTAATAGTTTATTTTAAAAGGATAATATTTTTAAAGGGTTATTTAAATATATCTATTTAGGGATGAATATCAAGGCGGCGGCGGCAATGAAAGCGATTGCGGAGTAAATACTAAGATTAAGATTAGGATGTGGGACAATTATAGATAAAGAGAGCTAACTTTTATTAAAAAAAGAAAGTTAAAGGAACTAACTTTTATTCCAAATTAACCAGGTACCTAGAGTTTTAGTTTCATTAGTGCCAATTTTCATCTTTACGATTGTAAAAAAAATGGAATTATACATCAATTCGTAACTTCTCTTTAAGTATCATTCTATCATAAATAATTTATTATTTTAATCAACAAAAAGTTTTGTCAAATAATATATTTGTTAAGAAGAATTTTATAAATGGCTTGATAAACTTTACTCTCTAAACCTATGTATATTTGATGGTGTTAATGGCTAGATGACGAAATGAGAAAAAAAAGAGGAACATTAGTTTGTTTCTTAAACTGTAAGGGTATTTAAAAAAAAACAATTAAAAGTGAAGTGTAACATTTTCTGTCATTTTCCATTAACAATAAACTTAAATATCAAATTAATAGACATTTGTAATGAAACTAATTCTCTCTTGTAGGGCCGGTAAGGATGAGAGACACTTGGAATGAAAGTAATTGTTGTAATTCATCAAAATCAAGTGAATGAGATCCATAGGCTAACAAATTCTCGTCGGCAAAAAGACTCCAAATTTTCTTATTCCGCATATGGGATCTTTGAAAAAAAATCACTTGATAATCTATTGCATTCCTTTGTCATGGTAGACTCCATGAATTTCCATATACTTCTTGAAGTTTTAGTTTAAATGGATCTTAGATTTTATTGTTTTGGTCAAAAGTATTTCTATAAGATTACAAATGCTAGTTTGTATTTGTTTAATGGAGAATAAAGAAATAATACATTTTTCTGTTATTAATACTTCATATAATGGTGACTCCAATATCACATTATAACAACTTACATACCTTGCGATAGAACTACAGAGAACTTTAAATGAAATATTACTAACAAAAAATTTAGGGGGCATTTGGTTTATGTATTTTATATTTTATAGAAAATAAGAAAATGTAGTTTCTGAAAATGTGTTTGGTTTGTATTTTCATACATGTTTTTTTTAATATAGAGAGTATTTTCTGAAAAATTAGAGAATATCTAAAAATCATTTACCAAAAATAAAAAAAAAATATGATTTTCTAGAAAATAAAAATGGCTAAAACCAAACGCCCTCTTATTTATTTCTATATTCTAGCTACCCTTTGTGATCTTATATCTATAAGTACTTTTAACTAAAGAAATAATATCTAAGATCCATTTTGAACAAAAACTTTAAATGCACCAAGAACTTAATGGAGTTTACCATGAAAAAAATTCAAGATCAATTACAAATAAGTTCAATAGATCATCAAATGATAGATCTAAGTGCTGGCAGATTGACAAGCTATGCTAGCTCGGTAGGTCTAGGTCGGCTACGTTCCCCATCTACTTGCCCATAGGTTAAGTTCTTAGCGGACCACCACATCCTACACCGATCCGTTGGTGGGATTCGTTCACAATCGGTCTATTGGAGGGCTTTATCTATTACTCTATCCATCAGTGCAACTTTTTGACTCGATTTTATTCATTCCTCTATTCATCAATTTTGTCCCTTTGGTTTACATCGCAACACATAAAACAATACCTAGATTTTCTGATGTATTCACATTGACTTTCAAATCCGTTAGAGTTTAATCAGTATGATTATCATAAATAAAATAACACACACAAATACAATAAAGAGAATCAATTTCGCTATTTATTCACCTAGACACAAATTTAAAGATAAAATGTAATGTTAAAAAAAAATTCTTAATGGATATTAAAAAACCTTTTAATTAGTTAACTTTTTTTTCTGGTTAGATAATTGTGGGGTCACATATGAATATTGAATACAACTATATAAGGCTTAATAAAGACAAATTTAAAATAATTTTAGAAACTTATTAATATTTAAACATTCAAAACAGTTCTAGTTCTTTATATGCGTTAATATATATACAACTGAAAAAATATTAGTTTCAATATCGAGTTACTAATCTTGAATCTTTGTTTTTAACTTAAAATTAGTTACAAAATGGATTGACATCAAATTCATTAATAACTAGAATTGGAAGATAGATAGTGGAATTTTAGATTAAAAAACTTTCAGTTGCCACCTTCATTCATTTTTCTCCACTCTAGTAGTGGATGAGATTGCCACTTCTTCCGCATTATCACGAGACCGCCATTATCGACATCAATGATTGTGCAGCTCACTATAGTTTTAATCACTTTCTTCGTGATGATTAAATAGAAGGAGGTGTCTCAAAACTTACCGTAAGGGGGAGTTAAAGTTTAATGGTTAAATTAAAAAATCAACCGAATCGATTGAATTTTAAAATTTAACTCTATTATTCTGAAATTTCAATTTTTTATCTAAACAAAATCAATTATATTAATTTATTCAGTTTCTCAATTTCAGTTTCAATTTTAATTTTAAAATTTCTTATTCGATAAATTGAATAAATCGAAATAAAAAAACTAATATATGTAATCGGAAAATATAATATAACCGAATTAATTTTTGATTTTTATTAAAAATTTAATTAATTTAGTTAGTTGTAAAAAAAAAAATTTATTCGATTTCAGTTTAATTTATTCTAGCCGGATAATTAACCTCAGTCCGAATATAATCAACAAGAAATTACAATAAAATTATGTAAAATTTCATGGAGCTCTATAGCAAGCTACTAGAAAACCTTATCTAGCAAAAATAAAATAAAGCAGTAATATAGAGATTTTAAATAAAAGAGATAAATAAACAGGTGTTTCAACGATGAAGCTCTGTTAAAAAAAAAAAACTACAAATCCAAAATTACACTTACACTGACAAAAATCTGAAATAGAAAATCATAATTTCTCCCATCTTTCTACATGCACCTTTGCTGGAAAGAAATTGGACTTCAGATGCTCTAACGTGTCGGAAGCAATGAGCTGTCAGAAAAACCAAATTCAACAAATGTTTGATCAGCAATAGGAAGAGCATAAGAGCATATGTAGAAATTTTAAAGACAACAAAAGTAAACCAAATTACATTAAAGTTCTCAAAGTGATTGTCAAAAGAAGAGGCAATGCCATCTTAAGAATATTGATGTTTAAATAAAAAATTTTAATGTTAATTAGCTACCTAACTAGAAAAGATAAGACTTTATTGAACAACTTCAACGAGAAGTTTCAGATTGCTCTTTGTCTTTGACCCTTTTTTCAAGTGTAATTAAATTAAGAAATAGCTGTACTTTAGCATAACTTATAAGTCATGAGTAACTAGGAATTTTATATCAATATCACATGTCAATTTACTAGTATGGACGCCAAGTAAATAGGATTTTATATCATAGCATATTGACACGATTACATTAATGAATCTGAGGTAAATTAAAAAATTACAGTAGAAAGGGTATTTTTTTCTACTTTATTTGTTGATACTCGACCTTTTGCCCATTCCAACAATATCTACCTCGCCGAGCCAATTCAACCGTGTCTCGAGGGTTCCCTCGTCTTGCCACAAATTATAATTATATGGATGATTAACTCCAATAGTAGATCAATTTCCAGCTCATACAAAATGCTCAAGATAACTAAACCGTCTGAGTCTTATCACTTTTTTTCTCATATGTAAGATCATTTTAGAAACGGATTGATCTACTAATATGTGAGTTCAAATCCTCTGTCCCCAATTCTCTGTGTCCCCGTGTCCCACTATTGATTGAATGGACCAGATTATATCTAAAGGAATACGGTGCACATCACGAGGATACCATATCCGTCGGATCGGTAATGGGACATGGAGACACAAGAAATCTGGGACAGAGGATCTGATTTGCTAATATGTATACAACCAAATAAAATATTAGCTTCAATATAACTAATCTTGAATATTTATTTTAACTCAAGATGCATGGCCTAAATAGAGAGATGTCTCAAGACTCAAGCATGTAAGAGTTGGTAAAAGTTTCATTAAACCAAACAAATCATTTGAACAAATAGAATTTAAAATTTTAATTCAATTATTTTGAAATTTTAATTTTTTTTTCTATACAACATTATTTGATATTAAAATTATTTATTCTATTAAAACAAATAAATTAAAATAAAAAATTTAATCAATAAATTTTTAATTAAATGAACCTATAAATCCCAATCATAAATCTCACATAGTACCAGTTAAAAAATTCAATTAATTCAATTTTTGATGAAATTACTCAATATTTTATTAATCCAATTTATTTCATTTTTATTAGAAAATTATTCAATTTCAGCCTACTCTGCAAGGATAACAAACAAGGAAAATTATGCAAAGAGTTAATGAATTTCTATAACATGCTACAAGAAAAACTTTATCAAACAAAAAAAAAAACAGGAATATAGAGATTTTGAACAAAAGAGATAAATATATAGATGTTTCAACGCCCTGAATCTATTGAATAAATAATAAAAAAAGAAAACTACAAATCCAAAATTACACTTGCACTATAAAATAGCCGTAGCAGAAAATCACAATTTCTCCCATCTTTCTACCATTGCCCATAGCTTGAAAGAAATTAGACTTAAGATAATCTGCCATGTCGGAAACAATGAGCTGTAAGACAAACCAAATTCACCAAAAGTTCGATCAGGAATAGGAAGAGCATTCTGTAGAAGTTTTCAAGACAGCAAAAGTAAAGCAAATTACACTAAAGTTCTCAAAGTGATTGTCAAAAGAAAAGGCAATGACATTTTAAGAATATTGATGTTTAAATCAAAAGAATTAATGTTAATTAGCTAACTAACTAGAAAAGATAACGAAGTATAGACTTTGTTGGACAACTTCAAAAAGAAGTTTAGATTGTATTTTATATATAATCCGCTTCTTTGTCTTTGGCCTTTTTTTAAAGTGTAATTAAATTAAGAAATATTTATCCGTTAGCATAACTTATACGCCATGAGCAAATAGGAATTTTATATCAATATCACATGTCAATTTACTAGCATTAGTAAACTTAATGCCTAGTAAATAGGATTTTATATCATATCATATTTCATACTAGCATTATCAAAAGTGATATCTCCTAACATAATGTGGATTCTAAATATTTTTAATGTGACCCTGAATAATTTCATCTAAAGGTCCTTTTCCACTTCTCCCAATTTTTAAACTTCAAAAGTAGTTACTAATTCCTTATCATTGTTATTTTGTTGATAAGGCAAATGTACTAACAGTTGGGTTAATAATTATCTAATTTCTCCAATTTAAAACTAAAAGCAATTTTTTGTGTTATTAAACAAAACACATACATTATTTTTTCTTAATATGTGCAGCAGGCACTGGGAGAACAAAAGCACCATGCCTGGCAATAGAACTCAGTTAGTGCAACTATGGCCCAAGTGACATTTTAACCCTAATTCTAGATTATTTTGGTATGAAGGGTATGCAGCTGGAAAAGGAAAGTGACTGCTGAAAATGAGGTATGGTTTCATTTTCTTTAATGTGGTAGTGTTTCAAAGACTATAGATGACTTGGGTAAGTGTAGAGGTTATGGAAGACTTAAATGCTTGTAAAGAGGAGAGTTTTCTTCTCGAGAGAACTTATGGCATTCAAGGAGTGCTAGAGGTGGTGTAAAATTCTTCAAGGCATGATTCTAACCAAGCTCATCCAAAAAGGCAGGGAGACCTATATCCAGGCAATTTTGATACTAATATTATAGGTGTCTGGGAAATAACACGACCTCAGCAACATTGAAGCTTTAGCGACTCACGACGTGATGAAATTGAGTAATATAAATCAGTGAAGAGAATTGCACATCATCCACAAGCAAGCAACAGTCCTAGTCTGTTTGAATTAGTGATAGTTGATGTGTTAATATTGCTTGAAAATTTTGGTTTCCTTATTTTTAGAAACACAGAAAGTAACAAGTCCAGGCAGTTACTCTGTATTTGAAGTCAACAAGAACTAGTAATGCAAATTTCAGATTTTTTTTTTTTTTTTTGAAAACTGAGAATTAAAAGTAATATTGGAAGTAAACCAAAGTTTCAAATTTTGATTTGTGCCCATCAGTGCAGGCAAAATACGCCATTTTGGCCAAGTATCAAAATTGAAACCAACACAAAGTCCAAATGTTCCATTTGTGCAGCCCTATGACCAGGTGATAACAGCCCTATGGAACTCAATTTAAGTCCTCTAAAATCAGATTAGACCTAATTTAAATCTAATTATAAATAACTACTCTATCAATGCACTAAATTATGTAACATATAAGCCTATAAGAGATCATGACCAAAGCAAACTAATTCAACTTACATCAGACAACTGAGATATATTAATGGACATGTGAATTAGCCGATTTAAATATCAATTGTCTTAGGTGTATAATTTAATGTACATGGTGCAAATTATGGTGTTGATCTCACTAGGAAGCTGCAAGAATTGAAGCTCTATCTAATGTAATAGTGGTAATGTTATGAGTTGACACGTTTGTTGTCTTTTTTCTTGAATCATTTCTAAGAAATTTATTTGAAATGACTACAAAACTATAGTTTTATATTTTAGGTGTGAAGAACAAATAAATAAATACGAGTGGATATTGGTGTAAGGAAATAAATGTCACCTTAGTTTGCTTAGTGTAGCATCGAGCCATTGCTGCACTTTTGTCTATCCTGCTGGTTAATATCCTCAGTTTTTAACATACCACAGACATTGCACTCCAAGAGATTTGAAGGCGTACCATCAATTGTTGGTGGCAATGGTGCTAATGTTCCTCCACAATTCTCCCTGTCACAGACATACCTCACAAAGAAATAGGCATGAGGGAAGTTACCATCCTCTCCATCTTCACCAGTTGTGTCCATATTCTCCATTGCTTCATCTCCATCTTCTTCTTCCATACCTTCCTCATCCTCATCTTCCTTTTCTTCGCCATCTTCGTCGTCATCATCTGACCAATCCTTCTCCACCACACATCTATCACACTCGCATCTAAACCCATAATCCTCCATAAGCCTTGTTTGCCTCTCCAAATACCTCCAAGTAACCGGGAAATAGCTCAAACACACTTCTCTGCCCTCTGGAATATCGTGGATCGCTCTCACGACAATGTCAGTGTTGTTCTCTCTGGATTGGTCGACATAATCAAATCTGCAAGCATTTGGCAGGCAATCATGATTGAAAAAAGAGGCATTGGGATAGATCCCGTAGGCCCTGACCCGTCTATCCCCACCGTCAAACGGCTCCATCAACCCAAAGGCATTGGCTTTGTCCTTGGCAAGGAGTGCGGCAGTGAGCTCGAGGGAGAATCCAGCAGGGGGCGAAGGAAGTATAGACGTGAGGAGTGAGTGAAGGGTGGGAGCATCGACGTCAGAGGTGGTTGTGCCGTGGAGGGAGATCAGGCGATGGAAATCAGAGGGAGCGGTGATGGAAAGGTCATAAGCGGAAAGGAGAAAGAGCGTCGGGGAGAGAAGTTCGGGCGGGAGAGAGGGGGGAAAGTGAGAAAGCGCGAAGCAGAGGAAGGGAGAGTGGGAGGCGAGGCATCGAGCGGAGCAGAAGGAGGCGGCGGCTGGGGAGGTGGAGCAGTGGGAGCGGCAACGGACGGGAGCGGAGGAGGAGGAAGAGGAGGAGGATGGGAGGGATCGGAAGCAGCGAGAGCAGAAGGAGGCAGAGGCGGCGGCGGGGTAGAGGAGGAGAGGGGAGTCGGAGAGGAGTACCTCGCCGGCCTTGATGTGGCGGGTGGAAACGAGAGCTCTGCCGCGGCCGGGGATCTCGGCTAGATTCACTAGCAGTTCGACGGAGGCGGAAGTCATCGATAACCGATCGAGGGTTTCTCCGATCGCCGTCGCCTGCTTGGAACCAGACCAGAGAGGGCAACAAGAGCGACGAGGTTTAAGAGACACGGATTGACGTTTATGCCCCTGTAAATTATATAAAAAATCGACTTAATTCAATGAAAATAATTTTATTTCGCTCCTCTAAGTTTACATGTATTTCCGAAATGCTCCTCGTTTTTCACTTTTCTCATTTACCCCCAAAACGTTTAAACTGTTATTAAAATATCACCTCCATCACTAAATAAAATGGATAAAAACTTAAAACAAAACATAATTAGAATTATAAAAAAAAAATATTTTTAAAAACAAGTCAAAAGACGATTCCTAATGTATTTCTAGTATTGAAAATCTAGATTAATTTAATATAAAATATTATATATAAAATATTTTTATATAATATTTTTTTATCAACTTAATTAAAATTATTTTTAAAAATTTAAAATAATTATAAAATTATTAACTACTAAAATTATTATAGTTGATGCACCTTGGTAATTGTCACTCATTTTTCGATCACCTAGCGATCAAACACCCTCTAAGGGGAATCCAATCTCCCTGATCTTGACTGTCTCTTGACTACAGTAATCTCTGGATGAGGAAGGATCCATAACCCTCTTTACCTCTTTGGCCTCAACCTGTGACATTTCTTGATGCCGCACAGATCCTAGTGAAGCAATCATCTACGCTCAAGATGACACTTGATTAACGGCTCGACCGTGCTAGAGGTACGGCTCAATAGGAGAGCTCCTCCGTGCGGCCAGTCTACAAATGACATTTCACTGATGTGGCCATCTACGTGGCTTGCCTGGGCTCATGTGTCACTCTAACTATTTTGATATTCTCTCTCATCGGTTATATAAAGCTCAACGAAGATAATTGAGGTATTAAGTGGATGGAGATTTACTCTTTGAGGTCGAGGTCAAATGTCGGGACTAGTGGAGCGTAAACCTCTGCTCACCCCGTCATCCACTTACCTTCTTAATCGCCATGATTTAGTATTGATCTTGGGTGATAGGAGCATTGTCCTAGTCATTAGGGGGTGTAAACGAGTCAAACCGTTCGTAAGCTATTCGAGTCTTAGTTAAAAAAAATTCGTTCGATTAAGTTAATGAGCCCAACTCGAAAATATTATCGAGCCAAGTTCGAGCTTAGCAGTATTTGGTTCGTGAGGCTCGTGAATGTATTCGTTTAGAGGCTCACGAAGTGTTCGTTAAGAAGCTCGTTTATTTTATTCTAGATATTTATAATTAAATATAACATAAATAATAAATACAATAATATATTATTAATTATTATAGCTAATTATCTTAAACGAGCTTTAACTAAGTTCGTTTAATTTTTAAATGAGGTTTTTTTTTTGCCGAGCTTGAGCCGAACTCGAACTATTTAATTTTATTACAAGTCGAGCTCAAGCTTAAGAACTAAAGCTTGAATCGAACTTGAGCTTAGAGATAACGAACCGAGCCCGAACTTGAACTACTTACTGTTCGGCTTGACTCAACTCGATTACACCCTTACTAGTCATTAGAGGTCGGGGTCACGTTGATAACACTGGGCCCATTGACATGCTCTTGATCTTCAGGATACGTACGATTAATTCGATCCTGCTCATAAAGATAATACCCTCACCCCTCACAATGGATTGGTAGGACCCAGACCTCCTTATTAGATCCCACCCATCCCTGTGAAAAGTGAAGGCACTACCCTTGAGGGAAGATCGAATAAACCCTCAGGATACTGAGGATGACCAATCGGAGAACGAATTAAGTTGCGACTCGAAGGAGGAAGGGAGAAAAACATCGCTAATGTGAGGTCTGCAGATCCTCTGGTCACAATCCATGGTCCCCTCCTGGTCCTATATCAAGAGCGTTATTAGATCAGATCAGGAGGGACTAATACATAGATCAGTAATATGATCTAACGATCCTCCTAATATAAACCAACAGGAGATCAAAGATTGTAGACCAGAAAATTTAGAGTTATCAATAGCGCGTCTAAATGTCTTAGGAAATAATTGTTAAAGCCACTTCCCATGCCAATTGTTAGAGCCACTTCTGCAAATACTATAATATTTTTTTAATAAATTTAATATTATTAAAAATGGTTTAAATAATTTTAATTAAGTCGACTAAGAATCTCGTCGCCCTGTTATATATATACTTTAACTAGATCTCCTCTCGAGCGAGCTAGCTAGCTAGCTAGCTAATCCCCAAATTAACCAACCCCGCTGTGGATGGATCAAGTTGGAGCTCCCGCGCGTTTCCATGCACTCGCACATGACATGAATCCAAGTTATATCAAGGTCGGGAGAGACCCGTGAGAGCATGCAATGTGGAATATTAAATATATACCAACAAACCCCAGCCCGAGTTTGTGATCAGTGCAATAATTTTCCTGTTTTTATTATGGCTGCCAAAACGCCGTCGTCGTCCATGCGTACATTATGCATCTGCATGCATCCATGCATCCCTTCCTGCCCCTCACGAGGCGGCAGCCATCACATTTAATGCTCACTGCCGTTTCTATTAATACGCACGCCATCGATCGATCGATCGCCACTGCAGTAACTATCAATCGATCGATAGATCGGAGTAACATGTCGCATATCGCTGTGGAAAGGAACAGGAGAAGGCAGATGAACGAGCACCTCAAAGTCCTGCGTTCCCTCACCCCATCCTTCTACATCAAAAGGGTATGTACTTGCATTAATTAATATTAATTATGTGTTATTTATCAAATAATGTGTGTGTTTGGGGAAAGGGAGACCAAGCTTCGATCATAGGAGGAGCCATAGATTTCATCAAGGAGCTGCAGCAGCTGGTGCAGTCGCTGGAGGCCAAGAAGAAGCGCAAGAGCCTGAGCCCCAGCCCCAGCCCGCGGCCACAGCAGCTGCGGCACGGCCACCAACTCACGCCGTCGCCGCGCACCGCGTCGAGCAGCAGCCCCTCGGACGGCGGCGGCGGCGGCGGCAGCCTCGCCGTCGTCAAGGAGCTGGGCGCCTGCTGCAACTCGGCAGTGGCCGACGTCGAGGCCAAGCTGTCGGGCCCCAACGTGCTGCTTCGGACGCTGTCAAGGAGGATCCCGGGCCAGGTGGTCAGGATCATAAGCGTGCTGGAGAGCCAGGCATTCGAAATCCTACACCTCAACATCAGCAGCATGGAAGACACTGTCCTCTACTCCTTCATTGTCAAGGTAATTAATGTCGATTACTTACCTATAGATTTACATATGTTGAGATCAAATGTTTCTATGTTAATTTATTTTGACTACAGATTGGACTTGAATGTCAACTGAGCGTTGAAGAATTAGCTTACGAAGTACAAAGGAGCTTTTGTAAAGAAATTATGTACTAAACACGCCGAAGGCAAATTATAGTACCCTATATATACTAAAAATTATAATCAATTAATTAGTCGAATATATATCTAATGTGGTAGATATATTATATATAATGATCCAGCTTAATTACCACATTGTATTCGTGGTCGCTCTTGCTAGCAAATGAATTTTATGTTTCACGTTGTAATTGCATGGGTGTTTGCATTGATTGTTAATCTCTATTTTCTATTTAATTAATGTTAACAAAATAAGTTACTTTATGGTACATATTTAAGTTTGCTTTGTTATGTATGTTGATGGATAAATTTAAAGTATTAAAAGACATATATAATATATACTACAAGAAAAAGGTCATTTTATCATATAAATCATCTATGTTAATTTTTTTTTTAAGTTTAGACCGAGATTGATTTTATTGATTAAGTGGTTAAAATTAATGACCAAATATAATTTCAATCGCTATATTTGATAACTGAATATAATTTTGATCACCACCCAAATTAAATTCTGTCACTAAAATAGCATACTAATGTTTAATATTTAGAACACATTAAATTTCATGAATATGTGAGTGATTTAGAATATTTATGACAGAATTCATTTGTAAAATTACATATTATTAAAGTGCTCATCTAAACTTTTTTTAATAATCATTATATCCCTCTTCTCAATTCACATAGTTTATAAAGCTTGATATTGGCTGACCAAAATAACTCTAATTATAACAAATGGATACTATTGTCCCAGGGCCATCTCAATTAACGTTCCATGAGGCCCTAGCTCAACAAAAATTTAGGTATTTAATTTAAAAAAATAAAATAAAATAAATCACCTTTTGTCCCAGGGCCCTAGCCTGAGTTTATTTTTTTAAATATTATTTTGAAAAATATATTTTTATATAAAATTTAGTTTTCTAGTTTTTTAAGATGACCTATCGGGTAGAGAAATATGTAACGCCCGCCCTTATCTACGCTCAGGGCGGCGCTACTTATCATACATGACATGCTTGAATATAAATTTTCTTAACATTAGGCATGCAATCATATCATAGATATACTACTAGCATATGCAAACGGAAGCAACTTAAGTT
>JBAMIE010173563.1:0-14601 GCA_037177295.1 Kaempferia parviflora | reverse complement strand
TTTTCTTTTGCTTTTCTCTTCTTTTTCTTTTTTATTTTTTCTTGAAAAATATTATTGTGCAAGCCAAGTTTCGAAGGCAACTGAGAGTTTCCTTTTGGCTGGGCTCGCCTTGTTGCAGACTGTGGTCCTCAAAGTGCACATACATTGTGATGGATGCAAGCAAGAGGTCAAGAAGCTACTTCAGAAAATTGAAGGTTGATTTTCCCCTCTTTTTTCTTCAATGAACAACAGTTTATTCTTCTTTAAACAAGTTGTCTTGCTTAGTTCTTTCTTTTTTTTTTCTTTTTTCTTTTTCCAATTTCCCTTTCTGGATCTTTGTATTGGTAGGTCATCTCCACTTACTTTGTTGGAAAATCCACCGTTCTTGAATAATAATTTAACATCAAGAAGATACTGCTCAGCTTTTGATCAATAGGCTTGTGTTTTGATTTATCCTTGACCAGCTGCTTGGGATTTCATTTCATGTCCTGAAACGCGTAGATCTGCTAAAATCAAATTGAGCTTTCTCACCTCAATTTTCCTCCTCGATCAGGAATATACACTGTCACCATAGACGCAGAGCAGCAAAAGGTCACGGTCTCAGGGGATGTGGACTCCAGCACCCTGATCAAGAAGCTGGCCAAGTCAGGGAAGCATGCAGAGCTGTGGCCTCACAAGTCCACCAGCCAAAGCAACAGGCCCAGCCACCAACAGCACCAGCAGCACCTGCAGCAACATCAAGCCAAGGACGGGAAGAAGAAGAAGAAGAACAGCAACAACAACTACAACTGGAACAAAGGCCAAAGCGACCAAGCCCTCATCCAAGGCCTCAAGGCCTTCAAGCACCAGCACAGCACGGCTGATTCCTTCAGCTCAGACGATGAAGACTTGGAAAGGGACGACTTTGACGACGAGGATGAAGACGATGAGCAACTGGGCCTTGATCTATTGAGGAAGCTGAAGCTGCCCAATAATGCAGCGGGTGCCAAGAAAACTCTGCACACTGGTGAGAATGGTAAAAGGCCTGGGGAAACTTTTCCCAATCGACCTACTGGATCGCAGTACTCAAATGTGCCACAGGCCAAGGGATTAAATGCTGCACAACCAAACAACAGAATGGCTAATAATGGCCTCATGGGCCTAGCAGCTCTGCAAGGACATGGTCTCCAGGCTCAGCACCAGCTGGGTGCAAACTTTCCCACAGGTTTCTCAGCTACTGCAAATCACCAAGCACCTCTGATGCTGAACTTACAGGGCCAACAGGGGTATCAAAACCAGCCATCGTCCATGATGACGAACTCGAGGGGGATGAACAACCCCATGGCCAACATCAACACCAACAGCATGCTGATGAACGAGAGCAGGTTCATGCAACCCCAAGTGATGTACAATAGGTCTCCACATATACCCCCCTACACCGGCTACTACTACCCATGTCCTTACTACCAAAGTCTGTACTATAACCATCATCCAGAGACCGGGGGAGGAGCAGGCCAGGGCGATCATCATCATCCTCCTCTCAGCGATGAGTACAGCAGCGGTTGTGTGGTAATGTAATGCCATTATTGCTGTAGGGGAATGTGATTAAGTGTGCACTGTTTCTTGTCACTTGGCTTTTGTTTTCTGTTAGGGTGAGAAAAAAAAAGAGAAGTTGGTCCGAATGACTTCAGTGTGGGGACTGAGAATAATTACTTCATGCAGCTATTGATGCATTGCTATCCTATCTTACTCATCTGTCTGTATTAATGCTTGCCACTTTGCTTAATTGATGTGGGGTTTTAGCTTTGAAGTCTGTGTTGCTGCATACCTGTTAGGGATGAGTTTTGAATTGATTGTTCATGACAGGGTTGGAGTCAAACTTGGGTTTACTGGCAGACTCCCTCGCATGCTTTTGGTACAAGGTTATGATGGCAGGCAGCTGCACCACCCTAATCTGGCTCACTTTAACAAAGGATAATTTACCTTAGTGGATACCTGAGAACAACAGAATAAAGGATTAGTTTAAAGGATAATGAATGCATTTTGATGGTAGCAATAGACAAACTATTCATATAAAATAGTCATTAGAGCATGAGTGGGGTTTAAACTTTAAAATGCATGGCAACACATATCTTGTTCATAGAGACAGAGACAAACATGATTGAGGGGAGTGAACTTTTGAAAATGTGTTTACAGAAAGAAATGAAAGGCACTTTCCCTGGTCAACAGGTTACACAGGAAAAGCAGCGTTGGTAAAGTTTAACCATCCTGAGAAGGGTCAGTTGGGACTGGGCACCACAAGGAGCCAGCAACCATGTGAGAGAGAAAATATGATGTTGAAAGAGAGAGACAGAGAGGTCTACATGAGAAGCCAAAACAAGGAGTAGAGCATGCAGGCGAAAGGTGCGAGAGGGCAGAGCACCAGGTAACACAAAACCTCTTTGCTAGCTTCTCAGCTTTAAGTACAACTGATTTGTTGGGGAGTGGGATGCTTGAAAGAACTAAACCAATTTGGGATCTATTTTCATGATGCCTTTTTCTCTCTCCTTTCTATCTCTTTCTTGCATGTTTCTGTGTCATGTCTTGAATGGGGAGCAGAGGCCCATCTGCTACTTGAGTTGTTTCTTTGAGCAGATGGGGATGACAAGCTTTCTGACTCGTGTCACGCTTGCTATTCACTTGACCGACATCCACATCGCATCCATTGTAAATATAAATATAAATAAAAGCTCATACAGCAAAACCTAAGCAAATCATTATTAAACTTTAATTAATGTAATATCAAAAGAAGACACTACAACTTACTTAACCTGTCCTATTCTACGTAGGTGCACTACAAAACGCATGGTAGTGGTTGAACTATAAACACATTAAACACTGCTTATATAATTCTCCACAATTTCAACTAAATCAAATCTAAAAGAAAATAAGAATTATTGCTCAGATGACATGCTTTCAGTAAAGATGCAGTCAAGATTGAAGATTTACCTGAGTATTATTATATATGTCATCCTTTTTAACAGGTTAAAGATGAGCTATTATTTGAATTTAATATATGAATTGAGTGAAAGTCAACTGGCAACAAGGTATCGTGATTATGAATCCTAATGGGTCAGTACATATCTATGTCAGTTTCAAAAGTGATTACAGGAGTTGCTCAAACCTCTCATTGTGGCATTGTTTACATCTTCTAGTGCTGATGCAGCCCCACAGTCGTACTCACATTGTTTACATCTTCTAGTGTCGATGTATATGTGCATTCCTAATTCAGATTCAATCCGACACACGATTGGACTCGATCTCTAAGTTTGCATACCAATTAGGACCAAGTTAAAGTCCAACTCAGTGCCAAAATAAGTCTGTTCACCTAGTGGATTTGGATTCGAATTCTTATTGGATTTACAAATAACAATTTGTTGGTCCCTAGGTAGTTTTGATGTGACCAACTTAGTTAGATTAGGTCATGTATTGGACTAATATTGTGACTAAGTGTGGAGGAACATAGGATCACAAGAAATCAAGCGAAAGACATATCAGACAAGAAGGATGACGTGGGAGAGAGCCGACGGGCTCGGCGCATCCGAGAGGCATGGAAGATGCGGAAGAGTACACCAGCAGATAAGAAGGACGTTCGCGACACTCCGAGGGACGAAAATCCGGGAGGAGAGAAGACGTAGCGGACTAGAAGGATGACACGGGAGAGAGCCGAAGGGTTTGACGCATCTGAGGGACGTGAGAGCTGCGGAAGAGTACACCGACAGACGAGAAAGAGGTGTGCGACGTTCTGAGGGACAAGAAGCTGGGAGAAAGACCGCTCGAGGAAGGAAGGAAGTTGGTTTGGGTGAGCCCTATTCCGGATGTTTGAAATCACCTAAAAGTCCACGGAAGAAGCTGGACAGAGTCGGACCGGTCAATACACAGTTGACCGGTTCGGGATGGTCCGGGGCGCCTGGGCGCTCGGAATAAAAAACCTATTCATTTGGTCCGCGTTGACGAGCTAATCTCGGGGATAGAGTTTGACCGCTTGGGGATGCCCGGACTGGTCCGGGCGCCCCGAATAGAAACGTGGATAAAATTTTTCAGAGCTATAAATAAAGCTCTGTTTCTTCTATTTTCTATATTCCAAACACTTGTATTCTTTATTTTCTTTGTACTGTCAAGTTCTGTGCTGCAACGCTCTGTACGAGACTTTTTCGCTTCCGAGGAAGGAGATTTGATTAGCGCTTCATCTGCCTTGGAGTAGTGATCCTTTGACCGTAAACCAAATAAATATTTAAAGTCTCTTTATTTTAGTCAATTAAATATCTATTGTGTTTGATTAAGCTATAATTGTGTCCGAGTTTAGTATATTTTATTTTACAGGATTAATCGATGGCCTTCTAATCGGCCGCAACGGTCTAACACAATCTCCCTACTTCTCCATGCCTTCCCAAAGCATTGGAGGCATTCGAAGGGGAGATGTTGAAGAACATTGTTGTGTCTAACCAAAACCCTGAGGATGAGGTCTTAACACTAGGGAACAGTGAATATTATTGATTGGATTATTTATATATATATAAAAAACTAGGGAGAGATAAAAAAAACTCATGGTTCTCTCATCTCAGATAAAAAGAGAATGCCAAAAAGTTCACAAAGGCGCAAATGTAAAAAGGCCACGCCAACCAGTCAATCAAAAGGCCAAAGCAACAAAATCACAGTCCACATGACTGCAATACAACCACCCACCAAGCGAAACACAACAATCAGATGAAGTAAAGCAAAACAACAAACACTGGCATCAACGACATCATCCAAAATCCCACACAATTTACCTCGCAAAAAGATGAAAAACAATTATTGATAATATGATTAAAAGGAATACCAATCAAGAAAACCTTACCTCAACCATGTTTGTAGCCAATCACCACTGCCCAAGGCACTGATTCACTCAAGTAGCTCAGTCAAATCCATGACACCTTCACTACTAGGAACCCACCTGTTCATCATGACACGAAAGGTCGGCACACAGTTGAAGTCCTTAGCCTTCTTATGGCCAGAAACTGTAGAATTGGTCAGATCTTCATCCCTCATTTTGGATATTTTATAATGTTTTTGAGTGCAGTTTAGCAAAAACAAGTCAATTTCAAAATAAACAAATCAATTTCTTGCTTCTGAAATCCAGGTTTTAATGATTTTATTTAATTGTAGTAAAAGCCCGTCCTGGTAGAGAGGAAAAGGTGAAGCTGTCAATACCAAACCGAACAATCAAGGATCAGAAAGTGTAATAAAAATGGAAGAATCCCTTCCGTTCGTGGTGAATTCACCATGTCATAAGCCAAGCCACACAAGCTTTGTATTGTCATATTAAAATATCAAATAAATTTTGATTCACGCAACCTTAATTTAAACCAAAGCAGACCGCAACACAATTATAATATTGATTAACCGTTTACTTCTTCAATTAACAAATCGCATTTATCTCTTTAATTAACTCTATTCCACCGCGCCGCTACCTAACCGAGTCGCCAGGTGGTGGTGGCACGAGTGACGCACAGCACTAGAAGACTTACAAGCAGCACTACAAACTCCAACACACGCGCTGGTCACGTGACACAATATAGCTTTTTGACCTTTCTCACTGCCTTTTTAATTAGAGTAATAAATAATCTCCGAAGCCTTTCAAAACCCTCGTAAAGTAAACTCCATGACAATCTCTCAATATATATTTTAATTAGACTATCATTTTTTCCCTGTAGCAAAAATGGATGGGGATTAGAGATCGAGGAAAAAATCTCCACCGTCCAATTGTGACTCCCAAAGAGGAAGATCATCGAAGCCGATGAAGTCGTCGTCAAGCTCGCCGACGAGGAACGGCGCGTCGACGGCGTCGAGCCCGACGAGGTCCGCCCCCGCGAAGAGCTCCTCGATGTACCTCTCTTCCTCCGCTTCCGGTGTGGCGCACTTCTCCGCCGGAGCTAGAACCGACGATGGCGACCGGTCGGAGATGTGGAATGACACAGCGGAGTCCTCGGTGGCCAGTCGGGGCTTGGACTGCCGGAGGCGCTTCTCCTCGTCGAGCCTTGCCGCTGCGGCTCGGTAAGCGGCCGTGGCCTCCTCAGAGGTGGCGAAGGTGCCGAGCCAGAGTCGGGCGCGGCGGATCGGGTCGCGGATCTCCGCCGCCCACTTCCCCCACCGTCGCTGGCGGACGCCCTTGTGCTTGCAGGAGGAAGCAGAAGGAACAGCCGCCGCTTGCTTCCTCTTCTTCGCCGGATCCTCTAGGGGTTTTAGGGTTTTAGTCCTCTGGTCCACCACAATTTCCCGGACCACTCGCTTGTTCGTCCTCGTCGAACCCTCGTCGTCGCTGTCAGTAGCGTCGGGGTCCGCGAACAAAACTCGGATCTTCTTCACCGGGCTCGATCTGACCACCGCCAATCCATCCAACTTCCTTGCCTTCTTCTCCTTCTTCACCACCACCGTCGGCGGCTTCAGATCTCTACTCGAGCCCAAACTATCTAACCTCTTCATCTTCCTCTTCCGACGCATCCTGTATCGGCTCCAGATCCGTTGAATCCGCGGCCCAACCATCTCAATCTCCTGCCCAACTCCACAAATCCCGGAAACAAAGCCGTCAAAAAGAAACAACAGATCAAAAACAAGGAAAGTAAAGCGATCCGCGCACGTCAAGGAAGGGTTCCCCCTCGAAACAAGAGCAAGAAGATCACGAGACACGTATCGACATGAGGAAACCCAAAACTCTCCGCTTCAAAACCAGTTCTGGAACGAAGATCTCAAAAGTCAAAATCAACAGATGAGGCAAATCAAGAAGGCAAAAAGTATCTACTGCACTTACCGCATCGAGGCTGTGCCTGATACCATGAATTTGAGAACAGGAACCGAGGAGGAGGAGGAGGAGAGGCTGCAGGTGCGGAGATGCTGAGAACGACGGCGTGATGAAGCGACGTCAGCTGTCGCAGACATAAATCTGAAGCGTCGTCGTCGTCGTCCTGCTCTCGAGGGCTTGGGAGTGAGCAAAAGCGAGAGAGGAAGTTGCGTCGTGGGTTTTGCGGATAGGGAGTGGCCCGAGTGGCGAGTGGGAAGGAAGAAAGAGGGTGATGTAACGGATGACAAATATCGGGTAATGCTTGTGATTCTTCCTCATCCCTTCTGGCTGTTTCTTTCTCCAGGGCCAATAATATCTGGTGTTGTTTATCAACAAATCTAATCTCAAACATGGTCTCAGATTAAACTCAATTTCACCCAAATTCAATTTCAACTAAAACCTCAACTTTTTTTTTTAGTTCTACAGAATTACAATCTCAAATCAACCTATTAACACAATTGACAGAGAGTTAAAACTTGAGAGAGGCCAATTGACAGGTGAAATCAAAGGAAAAAGGAAATTTTTACAGGTTGTCTGTTCCTTCCCAAATTCAATTTAAAGCTGGAGCTAGTGAAATCCGAGGCATTGATATAGATAAAGAATGACATACAATCAAGGCCAATCTGGGTGATAAGCGAGCTAATTTACAGCCACACCGATAATGTAGTACATATGAAAGCAGCTCAAATCTTGCCTCCTCCACAACCTCTAAGAAATGCCTGTCAAACAACCAATCACCATAGTTACTAAACAAGAATAAATGCTAACTCGACCAATTTCCAGAAAAATAAATTCAAAATATTTCTAAAATGTGATTTGTACCAGCTTGGTAGTGGTGACCCACTGATGCTGCCTTTCTTTCTTCTCAAGCTGGCACTGACCGCACCAGCTAGAGAAATCCTTCTGAAATTTCCTCCTCTCTCTGAAGATTGAACTGCAGGACAATCAGGGATTAATATTACACAGTTAAAAAGAACAATGGAACAAAAGAGAGCGTTAAATGACTAACATTTGAATCAATGATTTTTTTGTTCCACCTCCACAATTACATTATAACTTAGTCCCCCTCTTATGTCTTTCCTCCCATTCTTGTCCAAATAAACAGACACTAAAGGTAGTGGGTGGGTATGCTTCTACAACCACAATGTGAATCAACAGTGGATGATGACAAGAAATGCTCTAATTAATCTCAAGTCTAATGACATCTTCCTTCTACATGATGGAGTTTTCATGATTAAGTACTTTGTCCATTCTCAACCATGATCAAAGTTTTGAGAGATAAAGAATGTAGTGATTGCGATAAAATAGTGAACATAATGACAAACGCACTTTGTGCGCAGAATTTTATATCCATGAAATCACAAATATCAGATGGATTACCACAAAAGTTTCAACACTTGTTCCATGGTAAAAATTATCCTGAATAGTTTCAGTGCCTCAGATTTACAAACAGCTGTTGATAATGATGCTATTGGAGAGGCTTTTACCAAGTGACACAGAAGCAAAAAAAAATATATATATATACCTTCTGCACCATAAAAGCATGTTGATTCTATGTCCAGAATTTGTCGGACGAGCTCCATGTCGATGACGGCCACAATGGAGTACAGCTTGACCAGGAACATGAGAATAATCAAAGAACTCCTACAGTAAAAAATGATGAGGGTTTCAGTAACATGCCTAGACAGTTTTAATAATGAAAACAACAAACAAACTACTTATAGCAGCTACTCTATTTGTAAAATGAACCACAATAAGGCACCAATGACTTCAACCTACTCCTGTAACAGTCTCATGAAAGAAAGTTTCTATGCTTTTAAAATACTTTACTTCCAAAAAGTTCAAATTATTGGTCCCATCTCAATAATGGTCAATGAATAAGCTAGCACTGCAATGTGTCTTTACTATTCCATTCTGGCTAAAACAAAACAGAGGAGACAACACCAGCAGAAGCAACAGCTATGGTGGTCATTGCATACCTGTTTCATTCTTCTATCAAATACCCCAAGTGGAGTCTAGACAAATTTCAAATTCAAACACGTATCATGAATTCTCATGATACTAAGAACAGTTCTATTGAACTGCATCCATCAGTACTTGGTACAATCACTACAGCACAACAGCATTTTATAACCTTTCTTAAAGGAGTATGATAAAAAAGGTAGCCTCTGGGTAGGAAAGGAGCTCTTGGCATTGTGCCATTGTGGATTGGAATGGACCTTGCCTTTGATCTTTCACGATCGCTTCCAAGATTACCAGCAAATGAATGTGCGAAATGGGTAAGTTGTACCAACCAAAGACTTCATACATGCTTCAAATTTCAGGCCAGCATAGAATTGTCAAATGCTCCAGATTACAGAAGCTTAAAGAACAGGAATATGCAAGATACCATGAGAATACAAACCTCTGGTTGTGTCTCTGTGTTCACATGCTTGTCGCATCGAACTCCCTGGAAAAACAAATTACCTCCAGAAAAATCTTTTCCCAGGCATACATTTAAAGTGACTTCCGCATCATCCACATGGAAACCTGCATTAGAAAAACACAAATGATTTAATGAGTATAAATGAATTGCATCAGTTTGGCCACTTAAATAGAAATTACTACAACACAAACTGTCCAAAAACTTTAAGATTAGTTCATAAATTATTTGGCTCCAATTGAGGACTAATGGGTGAAAATTGAATTACTTGATGCATAGACTTGGTTTGGGTCCCCTCGGGTGGTGCGGTGGTTGAGGCATAGGGTGTTGCCGTCATGGGTTCGAAACTCGGCGTGTCTTAACATGCCTTCCCCATGCCTTGGCCACTGCACCAATGGCTAATAGCCACTCATGATTTTGTTGGCCCAGGGATGGGTTGGCAGGGGCGTTGGGGGCAAGCGAATCGTCTTTTGCCACATTAGTTTGAGTCAAACCAAAGTCAAAATAAAGTTGAATTTTGTTATTGCCTTAATGTTAGGTAAGGCAGCCTAGTTTCAGCTCTAATTGTGGATTTAGGATTAATTCTGAAAATTAATTAGCTCTATATGAAGCTAAATTAATTCTCCAGGTGAAATTAAATTCACCCTAGAAGCTCAATTTGGGTTAAACCAAAGTTAAAATTGAGTTGAAATAAATTATTATACAAGCATAAACAAGATGAGCCAACACATAATATAGGTATATAATATGCCCATTAACTAATATATGTTTGATCACAGATTCTCAAGCTTCCTGTGCTTTTTCTCCTTTACATAAACACTGATTACTGAGCTTCACCACTAACTGCCTCCATGGCTGATCTTCAAAGTTCTATCGAACTTCATCCCTTGCTAAATAAAAGGACTCGTAAAAAGTCAGTGTGTGCATCCTGTCTTTGGCCTTTATTGTGAACTTCAATATTGATCTCCCTCTCTTGCCTTTACCTTTGTTCTATTTTACCTTCTCGCCTATTGTAGAATTAATTTAGCCAAACATAGATTAACGCAAAATCCTTATTACATGCTTAGTAACAAGTGAAACTTGTCATTTACTTTGTGCTGACATGGCCCACAACCATAATGATATGTATTTACCAAATAACTGCTTTTGCTTAATAATTAAAACTTTTGCACAGGTGGTCATCAAGTCAAACTTAATATGGGCCAAAAGCAAATGGCTCTATGTTCACATCATATCATTTCATTATAATTAAAGAAGATGCTATCGTGTAGTTACCTAATTCGATATCCTTGTCCTTGCCATACTCAACCACAAAACCATGATGCGAATCCAGAGTTGACCCACCAACCTCAGGATAAAATACTGCAACCATGGAAATAGTTTCTAAGAGATATTGATGAAACAAAATTGATGGAAAATAACCGAAGTTTATATATATATATATATATGTCAAACAACAAAGACATGTTTATCACCTCTAGCTACTGGAGAGATGAATTCATCCATAAGCTTGTTAAGCATTGTTTCCATGCCAAAGTCATCAAGCACAGCGCCATACTTGTTCATTGCATTGGGTCGCATTATTTTGAAATTGACTGAATTAACCCACTTTTCAAAATTTTCCACCTAAGAAATTATCCAATTAATATAAGTCATGTGTAAAAAACAGTAATTGTGAAATTTTACAGATGAGTTGGAAGTACCTCATCTAATAACATTTCACAGAAACTTGGCTGTAGCATAGAAAATATATAAATTCCAGGTGAAGGTTCAGACAGTATATTTCTGAAGCTCTCCTCTGTGTTATCATTGATTGCCTTAAGAAATGATGGCATAAAAAACGTTGATGGTTGCAGATTGTATAATTCTTTATGTAAAGGCTGCTCAAACAGGAAAGAAGTAAAAAAGTTACATGATATAAAAACAATTGAAGCCAGGAAACCAACTACACAAACAGCAATTCATCCATCATAAAATGGAATAGTTATTATTAACAAGTGATGAAAGCAAAATAAGTAGTGTGATATTCAACTTAAAAGCATCAATCATATAGCTCAACTAAACACAATCACAACAGTGCAGAACACAAGACAAAATTGTCATATAAAATGTAGGGAAACTACTAGTAAGCCTGCCTGAATATTTTGCAGAATATTAACAGTGTCCCTAAATACACACAAGTTCACAGACCTCATTTGAGGGGAGGAGGCGACCATAACCATGAAAACAATTTCTCTATGTAAGAATAAAGAAGGAAAAACTCATGAAGATCAAGCAAGTTGAGAATCACAACAGATGAGAATGAATCTCATCATCATCTGCAGATAATGGTTGGTAGTCTAAATGTTCAATAACTTAAACTTTTGATGTGGAAAACAAGTGTGAAATAGAATTATGAATGAAGATTCCTCAAAAAAATCAAGATTCCAATACTTGCTAGATCTTGCTTCTTAAAGCCAAGATACCCATGTCTGCACGTGTGCATATGCACACACACACACATAGCAATGACTTTGCTCATCCACCAAAGGATCCAAATTTGAGTATGATACACCACACAACAGTGAAATTGGAAAAAAAAAAAACAAACACGTATTACTAGGGGCACAATTTCTCTAAAAAAAATTGGTAAATATCTTCAGAAAATAGATAATTTTGAGCATAAACACCATTCATGGAGTTCCTCCAGAAAGTAATCTGAAACAAAGTTCATGAAATTATAAGAACAATATAAGAACCACATTTTCAGAATCATGTAAGTAAATCACAGAAAAACTGTCTAACTTTTAAAGAGATTGCCATTCAAATCATTAATATTCAATGGCTGAATCAAACAAATTATTGCAGACAAACAAGCAATGGATTATAATTTAGCAACCAGTAAGTACTAAGAAATTAGCATGAGCAAATGGCAAACCTGATAAGCTGAAATCAATTTCTGCCTGTATGCTTTATGCCTCTGAACCTGGTATAGTAAGTATGCACTCAAGATTAAAACAAGTAAATGACCACTAAGATAATGGGGAGCAGACTAAAAATAATAAGAAAGTGAAGAATTAAGAAGACATGTTCAACTTGAAAAGGCGGAAAATATAAGAAGCTGCAAAAACACAAGTTAGCAAGGAGTTTATGATATTGATATAGAAAGTAACCACTCACAATTAAAATTTTTAGAAATAATCATGGCAGACTCTTTGATCCACACCTATTTCAGACCGAGTCCAATTAACATAGGTTAAACGACCCCACCTTATTTTTTTACGCAAGTATAGCTCTTTCATACAAATGACAGCAAAGCACCGGTGACTAAATGTTTCCTACACAAAGCATGATCTCGCCATGGGAAGGATAACCAACAAGTTAGGAAGAGTACCCACCTAGAAAACCATGATATTTCATTCAAATGGCAACAGGCCAACAAAGCACCGGATTACTAAATTTTTCCTACAGTAAAGTATGCGAAGGTATTTATGTTATATCAGGAAATAGTTGAACATTTTTACGAAAACACATTAGCGAAGAACTCACCCTGTTGCATTCCCCCTCGGGCAAGTAACGGGCAAGGATATCCTTCATTAACTGCAACTTGGCATCCCGTGGCACCTCGAGCATGATCGGAGGGAGGTGCCGTTCCAGGGAACTGAATATTGCCGGAACCAATTCCGACCCAACATCATCGTACCGTTCCGGCCTGTGCTCCGTGTTGGGATTCAGCCTCAGGCGCCGGTCGCCGTACGTCGACCTGGCCGTCCCGTTCCCATTGCCCACCGGAGAGCTCTCCCTTCGATCGACGGCCCCGTCCAGCGACATCTCTCTGCTGCCGGAGACTCCGGCGCCCAGGGAGGAGATGGGATCAGTTCCCGACGGACCTCTGGCGGAGAATAAGAGGCGTTAGGGTTTCGCGGAATTGGTATAAGGTTGGCGAGAGAGAGAGAGGGAGAGACGGGATTAAACAATGTCACTGACGAGGGGTATTTATTACGGGATTGCCATCAGCCCTGGAGCAAAATTAGGGTTTCTGTTTGGAGGGGACGGGGAAAGTCGGATCCGCTATCGAAGGCCGGATAGCCTGGGGCACTTGACGCTTTGTGAACTCAACACGTCGGACAGTGATATTATTATTATTATTATTATTATTATTATTATTATTATTATTATTATTATTATTATTACAAACACGGATATCAGCCATGTATTTATTATTATTAGGATATCAGCCATGTATTTATTATTATTACTAGCGATCGCGCACACGCGTTACGTGTGTATTATATTTTTATTCTTTTATTAAAATATTTTTGACAAGTTCGGACATAAACACTCTCTTCCATATATCCAAATTTTTACGGATATGAATCTCAACTACAGTGCACTGTAAAAGTTTTTTTCTCCGGTGAAAATAAGGCATAAAAATACTGGCAGTCTAGATAGTTCTCCATTAACACTTCTCAATTTATCCTAGTGGTCGGTGGGAAACTTCTATTGAATCAGGCTAGTCACCTCCAGGATTAGTTCGAAAAAAAGATATCTGAATTATAAAAAAAATCTTTACGGGTCCCATTAATCTTGAATGTGGATTGCTTTTCCATGAGTTACCTAACGGATAAATCTGGAAGCATACGCTCTAGCAATTAAAGTCTCATATTTTTCATCATATTAGAAGGAAATTATGTTGGAGTTTAAATTAGAATCCTAAGTATTTCATTAATCATTGAGCGTCGCTACGCCACCCTCGACATTATAAGAAAAACTATATTCAACGATTAAAAGTTTAGTCATTATTCGGTCCCTAATTGCATTTAGCGACTAATAATTTTGATCGTAAAATTTTTTATCGCTGCTGATATTAGCGACGGAAATAAAATTCTATCGCTAATTATGTTTAGCAACAGAAATAAAATTTCATCTCTAAGTTTAGCTTATTTCCGTCGCTATTTTAACAAAAATTTTAGTAGAACCTCCTTATTTGCGAGATTTAAATCATGTTTATGTTCAAATTTCAATCTAACATTCAAAAATTCATTTATTACATTCACACACAATCATCATTTACAAACCATGATATATTACAAACCATCCGCGATACATTTTGTAAGATCGATGCGCATGTGAGGGGAGGGAGGAAGTGAATCATATGTATTTTAAAAAACTTTATCTTTTAAAAACTTAAACAAAAGGTGAGTGCGCAGCAGAATAAGAGAGAAGAAACCATGAAGAAAATTGTTGGAGCAATATAGGTGCCCTAGGTTTTGATGTTTGAGCAAAAATTTAAGTTAGGTTATTGTTGTATTTGATGTATGCTTGTGAGTGTACAAGATACAAGAAGTCCAAGTGTGATCTTGGCAAAGGAGGAGAAGTCCAA
>JBAMIE010173517.1:0-14605 GCA_037177295.1 Kaempferia parviflora | reverse complement strand
ATTGACGTTTAAGGGCATAGATATAATTAGTAGAGGTATAAGAATATATAGGGTCTAGTTTCGTGTCAATCCAAGGTCGTTTGGTCCATCAGCCGGTTTGAACATAAATTAAAATTTTTTAAAATATTATTTTTTAAAAATTCATTACTCTTAATATATTGGGTCAAATTGATGTTTGAGGGCATGAACATAATCAAGAGAGGTAGATGAACACATAGAATCTAGTTTCATGTCAATCCGACATAGTTTGGTCTATCAACCAATCGATTTTGAAAAGAAAAAAAAAATCAGTCTACTTATTTCAAAATCAGTCGAACTGATTTGTTCGGATGGAGACGATTCTGTACAGAACAGAATCGATTCGACTGATCCAAAAAATCAGTCGACTCATAAGGGTAAAATCGAAAAATGGATACGTGATTTCATCATTTTGAAACTTATTTACGTGATTTGGTAATTTTAAAACTTTAACTACGCGGTTCGATAAAAAACTATTTAAAAATTGGAGTGAGACTTCAATTCTTTAAATAATATGTTAGGTTGAAGTAGAGGAGAGAGAATTAGTTAAGCACTTAAAATTAGTGTCTAGGATAACATAGAATTAGCTCATTAATTAGAGAGACAACTATTTTTTATTTAATGTTTCTTTCCTATTTCTTTCCATTCAATTTAAAATTTAAGTAATGAAATGAGGTCTTAAAATGATATGATGGTGCCACAGTTAAGGTGTAGGATTCCCATGGTCTGATCCTCCCTTCAGATACATTTGATGTTGAATTTAATGAAAAGTTTAGGTTGGATGACCTTGGACGGAAGTACGGTAAAATGAATTTATCTTCACGAGTAAAATATCGAGTATTGGATGATCTTACATAGATTAATCATATATAAAAAATAAGATAATTTATTTTGATAAAATTGATATTTATATTATATAGTATAATTATTTTTAAAAATTAAATAAATTTATATTATGGAAGGTTATATCCTAAAATTATGTATGTTTTTTATATTATCTTGAAGTGAAAAAAGGAAAAAAAAAAAAAAAAGTGAGGAAAGAGTACTTTCAAATAAAATGCACGCTTTTTTTTTTAAATACTCTTTTAAATTTTAAAACCTTTTCGTATAGAGTTTTTCTATATTTATTAACATTTTAGTCCTAGTAATTTATCTAATAGAATAATGCTAATATGCTATGACAATTAACCGATAATTATTAATAATTATTAAGTAAAATAATCTTAACTACAATAATTAAGGGGTAAAAATAGTAATTTAAGAAAACATTTTGTGGTAATTATTATTAATTTTTTATTATTTTCATTTTGTTTTTAAATAATTTAATAATTCAATTTTAGTGATGTGTCACGAGGATAATTAAAAAAAACCCACTGTGGGTTCCATTTTCCCAACCGAACCGACCGATACGCGTCGAACAATTAGCCAATCCCCTGAAGAAGAAGAAAGAAGAAGAAGAAGAAGAAAGTCGATCAAATGGGCAACGCGCAGTCGCCGCCGGCCGATCCACTCGTCGATACGGCAATCCGGTGAGCAGTTGCCGCCTCCTTTTCTCTTCTTTTTTATTCCCTTCTCTTCTCCCCACCATCTTCTTGATTCTTTGCTCTCGTCGCATACCCACAGAGCTTTCTCCACCCAGGAACTAGAGGATCTGAAGTCGCTTTTCGTGTCTCTGGCCGCCCAATCCGGGAGCAACGCCAAGTTCGTCTCTCAATCCGTCTTCCAGGTCGCGCTTCCCTCTTCCTTCGAACCCTAAAACCAAAATTAGATCTTTCCTTCTCTTTGTTTTTTTTTGTTCACTTGGATTGTTTCGATTTACTCGCAGGCGTATTTCCGAGTTCCTGGCCTGCTGGGCACCAGGTTGTTTCAGCTGGCGACACGGAAACGGAACGATGGCATGCTTCTTTTCGAGGATCTCGTCGTTACGAAAGTTGGCTCTTTTTTATGCTTGACACTACTAACCAATATTGTTTCCTGAACTTTTTTTTTTTCCGAAATCAATTTATAAGTATTATCCGTCTCTGACTTAACTTCACAATGCTTCGCTTATGTTCCAATTTGCTTTGTTCTATAGTTTACCTTTCCTATTTGTGGTTGCATTTTACTGTTTTGATTCCATTAAAATATATGTAATAAGTATACTTCTTATAGAACAATGGAATAGAACTGAGTAGCATTATAATCTTACATAGAATTTAATGGACGAAATTTTAATGGTAGGATAAACTTTATGTGGCTGATTTAAATAGTTGGCCCGTAGTCTATTATAATAAACTAGAACTATAGGGTAATAATTTGAATTCAGCATTGCAAGGCATTATTCTACATTGGTAGCCTCCAATTCCTTTACTAATGTTTCATACTCTGATGATTTATCAAGATATAAACCACTCATTTTTTCCATTCGACATGCTTTTTTGAACTTCTTTTTGATCATCATATTGATATGAAGATCAAAAACAGTGTCTTTCAATGAGTTTGTTTGAAGCTAGTATTTTCTACAGCTCGTTGTTCAAGTTTTTGATCTATAATGTTTCCCTTCCATTCCTATACTAGGCAATGTATGAGAAAGGTGCTCGAGATGAAATTGAGGAGTTTATCTATCAGCTATGTGATGTTACAGAGGATGGTATTTTGGGAAGGTACAAAAATCTAGTTTTTACTTCTGTGATTGAGTGTGAAAATGACTATGAACATGTACTTTCCTCATCTAGGTACTACATGAAAAGGGAAAAAAAACCCTGGAACATGACTCTGTAAATAACTGCATTTGGTCTGTCTGTAATTGTTTGAACAGATTGTGGCCATGTTGTAGCAGTAGATTTTCTATTTCACTAAACTTGTGTGATAGGACAGACTTCTACCACTATATGCAGATGAGTTCCTTGGCTACCTATTGGGCACTAGAGCTGTTATTACTTGGGTAGTCTAATCATGTCAACCTAACTTCTTGTTCCTATTTGCTATCTAGCTCAGCTGTTAAGATGACTGGAAATAGTTGTCTTATAATGTAGGATGTTGCTGTGTTGATATATCTTTTGTACTTCTGATAAAGTCAACCAAAGAATGATTCAAGTTTGACAAATTTTGATGATCTTTAAGTATCATGAAATAAAGCTTCTTCAGCAGCAACTTCGAACTATCATCTATCAGGGACATACTTGTCTAATTTACATTTAAAACAAAAGTGATGAGGTAAGAAAAGAACATTAGATATATCATTTTGTAGAATCCTTGAACATATATTCTGTTTGTATCTGTTATGTTAGTGTCCAGTGAGAAGCTGTTAGAGAATTAATCAGGTTATGTAGATAAAAGGTATCCTTCTTTGTATTAGTTTGGAAACAAACTATCTGTAATCATCTTATATACAATTATCTATGATTATGGTAAAAACAACGTTTTTCTTCAATGAACAAGGAATTGCCAACAAGTGCCATTTTACCCATTTGCCAAAGAGCATTACCATGATATGCAATAGGTTGGACAGTTGCCTACGCTTTTACTTAAGCATCCTGGAATGACAAAGTTAGGATGGTATAGTTGTATACTGCTTGTTAGTTTATCGTATGTATGTTATTGCTAAACAACTTCAGTATAGTGAAGAAAAAGAGGTTGATTTCATTGTCAAGGAAAGGATAAGCGTGTTACTCTTTGCCAATTGGTTTCTTCCTGAGGATTTTTATGTCCATGAGATTCTGATGTCAATTAAGTTCATTAATTTCTATAGTTGAACTCTTTTGTCCATGACACAATTTTTGGGACTAGTTTGTTTTAGCTGAATGTATTGAATGCCTTGAACTAAATTCACTTTCCAGATCCGATATTGAAGCTGTAATAAACTCAATAAATGAGTGCCTATTTTATCCCAAAAGTGATGGTACTGGATTGACCTCCCATCAGGATGTTCTCGAAGTGTTTGTTAATGCAGCACAATTCTCTGAGAAAGTTGAAGGATCCGCTGAAGAAAGTATGTCGTTAGCAGATTTTAGAAGTTGGTGTAACCTTGTCCCATCAGCAAGGAAGTTCCTTGGAAGTTTGCTGATGCCACCTGCTTCAGGTTTACCCTTTGTCCCCAGCAGCCCTCATTCTGTCTAGGGATTCTTAATCATACTGAGTTATTTTATATGTTTCCGATATTGAAACTCTATGAAAGCTATTAAACTGTTTCTTCTAGTTTACATTTCCTGCTGACATTCTAAATATTTTTGTTTTCTGCAGGAAGACCTGGCTATCAAGTTCCAACTCTACACCATTCAGAAGATATACCTGCTGAGATGCTAATTTTGAGGAAAGAATATGCTTGGCATATTGGAGGAGCTCTTTCACAGGATGAGGTAGAAGATTGGAAGCTTTTGTATCACAGTGGAATTAATGGGCTTAGTTTCTCAACCTTCTTGGGCAATTTATCGTGAGTGTCTCTTCTGTTGCAAGTATGCCTAAATGTGTCTGTTGGACCAATAATTCCATGGGTTGGTATTACAAGCTTGTTGTGTAATATTATGTTATATGTTCTATGATTTTTAATGAATGTTTGATTTGATTATCAAATCTATTAATTATATTATTTGCTTTCTCAACATACCTTTGTATCGTTCTTCACTTTGTTTTTCTTATCTCATTAAAAAATAGTTAATAGCTGATTATCTTAGTTAATTGATTATGGTCTTATGAATCTGCAGAAATGGAGATGGACCAACTGTTTTAATTGTCAAAGATAACGAAGGTTTTGTGTATGGGGGATATGGCTCTCAACCATGGGATCGGCAAAGTGATTTTTATGGTGATATGAAGTGCTTTCTCTACCAATTGTATCCAAAAGCATCTATTTTTCGTCCTACCGGAGCAAACAACAATTTGCAATGGGTAAGGTTCTATGAATGAAAGTTCTCATAAAGATTTCACATTGGTGTAACTCTTCCTCTTGGCTATAGTTAGTCATCCCAAGGACTCATCGAACTCACTTTTAGTTGTTTAAAAATTATCTTATGTTCTCAACTTTGACTAAATTATGTTCTGTTGTTTCAAGATTTCATTAGCTATTCATTTATAAAAGTGCGTGTATATATGTAATTTCAACCTTAGGAAGCACTTTGAATTGCATAATGTAATCTACTACACGGAATCATAATGTAGCTAATTCAAATCTAATGCTCTTTTTTCTAAATCTATCTGCTGTATGGATGGTGCTTTTGATTGTAAGTATCCATTCGCTAAACTTGATTTCTTAATGTGGCAGTGCGCTGTCAATTTCAGCTCAGACAGCATCCCTAATGGAATTGGCTTTGGAGGACGGGCAAATCACTTTGGCTTTTTTCTATCGGCAAATTTCGATCAGGGCCACACCTTTCCCTGCACAACTTTTAACAGTCCTTGTCTATCAAAGACGAGTAAGATACATCCAGAAGTTATTGAATGCTGGGGCGTGATTGCAAAAGGGCCACAGAACGGAAAACCAGAGGCCTTGAAAGGTACAGTTCTTGAGAGATTCAAGGAAGATCGAAACATGCTTAAAATGGTAGGCATTGCAAATTCAAGTGACTAGACATGTTTAAAGTGATTGAACATTTGGAGAGAGATCTCACGTAGCTAATAGCAACTAGAGAAGTAGCATGAACAAGGTTTTTGTCACAGTAACTTCTCTGGTTTGAAGCAAACTTGATATCGGCCAGTCAAGGTTTCTAAACTTTGCTATCCACACTATGCGGGATGGAAATTCTTTTGTTTCCACCGACCTGTTTCCTAGATATATGGGATATCTATCAAGTTCAGTTATTCAAGTAACCATGTTTTTAAGGGTTTATTTGGGTAGTTTGAGAACATTAAATGAAATTTGTTTCCTGAAAGATCAGAAACCAGTTCTTGTGATACCCTGTTGCTAATTGTGTATGTTTATATCGTTAATGAATGAAGAGTGCACTGTGTACTGCTTGCTCACATGATTGGCAACGGTTGATCAGAAATTTCTATGGATTTTATTATCCTTGTATAGTCAAGTAACTTTTTTAATGGTCATATTTATCTACAAGTGTAGTAGTACTCACGCCCTGTGTGGATGGATATACAGATTCATCATATTAATTTTATTTGAAGAACAATCTACCCTTCCCATGGCTCCTTTATTTAAGTCAGACACAGATATCTTTCGGTCGATATGGCTGGCTGTATCAACTATGACACTCCAAAAGCCTCATTCAGATGAATCTTGACTACTTTCTGGCGATGCAATTCTGTCTTTTGGTTCCTTCCAGCATCCCTACTCAGCTACTCTTTAAAAATTACAGAGTACTCAATGATTTCCTTGGAGAAGAAGAGAAGCATGCCAGTGTAATTGCTCAAGTTCTTAATATATTAGCTTGATGGAGACCTGAAGGCATAATCTAGATTATCATCTCTACTTTCATCTTACTCTTTACTTGTTTTTTCTTCTCTTTACAGCTTGCTGCTCGTACAATTCCTCATCAAGCTTGTCACATTGACCAAAGCGTTCCTGTGCACTAGTGACTGCCCTGGATCATAATGCATCTAACTAAAGGATAAAGTGGGAGACAAACAGTGTTAAGCTAGTGGGAACCTAGCTTCTTTCTGTCTAACCTTGTGAATCTTTCTCTTTCTTTCCAAGTGCTTTGTTTGTTGTCTAGTAATAGCTAGTCACGGCTGGAGATTGGGTCAACCATTTGTTGGAACTTCTTTCAAGTAGAGTTTCCTAGACAAGTTAAACTTTGGTAGTTAAACTTTGTTTGTATGCAAACTTTATGTTTAAGCTTTGTTTTTATGTAAATTTGGTTGTTAAACTTTGTTTTTATGCAAACTTTATGGTTAAACTTTATTTTTATGCGAGCTTGGTGGTTAAACTTTTGTTTAATAATTATTATAATCCTTACGTTGGATTTAAAGATTTCTCCGATGAAAGAAATATATTATATATGTTCATGTTCAAATCAATTCATCCAAAATAGAAAGAAAATGAAAAGAAAAACAATCCGATTTTGATACAGATAGACTTGAAGATTTGACAAATCTATATATCACTTTTAATAAATTATACATTTTTCCAGAATGAATAATTTATGAAATAATAATACTAAGCTGGATTACATTTTGATGAAATTATTTACAAAATTATTCACATGATATTTTATTTTTTTTATAAATTATTAGATTTTTTAATGGTACATAATATATATTTGAATAAAAGAATACTTTTGATAGAATTTAATTAATATTTATCTTATATTTTATTTATCTTATAAAAGAATACTTTTGTAAAAACGTATCATTTATCTTATACTTTATTTAATAATCCAATATCTAATTTAATTTAATTTAGAGGAAGAATTAAATTATTTAAATCTAGTTGTAAGGATATTTTTGTCTTTTGATAATAACATGATTACATTACTTGTCAAAAATAATGCATACCAAACAAATGAATGTAATCACTCTTGTAATCTGGATTACATGCAACTTTTTCACCAAACATAGTAATGTAATCTTACATTACATTACATTACATTACAAGCTGGACTATATTACAAGCTGGATTACATTACAGCCTACCAAACGCAGCCTTAATGACAATGATTTTTATGTGAAATGCATTTGACAAAGAAATTTACTATTGTTCATTTTATTATGAAATAAGCAAGTATTTGTATTGTCAATGTAAAATATGAACCTTTACATTCTTGAATGAACAAATTACTCTACTTACCATTATGTTATATTGTTATTAAATGAAATATTATAGAATTTTACATATTTTTGGATATCACATTATTCTAAGAAAAAATCACAATTCTTTTTTAACATACTTTTTATATTTTTATTTGATTCTTACGGTTCACCATTTAAAAACCAAAACAATTCACAACCCCAATTTTAAAACCTTAAACATAATATCTAAAGCAACAAGTCAAAGAATGAGAACACAATAACAGTTTGAGCAGTAAAAAATCATGAATTAGCTAATGTAAAGATAGAAGCAATTGTGCTAACCATAACTCGATATGGATGGTTGCTTTTATGTTGAGTGACTTCAGCACCAACAGAGAAGCACTCCACACATAGATCAAAATCAGGACATTTTGTGCATTTGATACGGATCTTCCCTGAAATGTCTTTGTTGCAATAGTTGCAGTGAAACAAAACTTTTTTCCCTTCGCTTGATCCTAGTCCTGCATCAGAAATCAGTTAGAAAGTTATCACAGAATTATTTTTAAAGGAAGCTTCAGATTTCAACAATCATAATGGAACGAGTATCAAAATGTCATCATTAATAGGTTCCAAAAAATGAAATAGGTAGAGTTATTGTTTACAATGGGTAACAAACTAAGATATATAATACACCACTGAGCCTACTAAATCTAGTGCAATAGCATAAGATTAGAAAACTATCATTTAGAGATACAAAAAAAAACAGCCTCATGAAAATTATAAAAAGCAGCTTAAGAGTACTTTAGCAATTGACTTATTTGATTACAGTGACATGCTCTTAAGAACTTACTCTGTGCTTAGTAATCATCCTACAGCCTTCTAAACAAGAAATTGGTCTTACAGAAAAAAATGAGCATGGAGCATCTTTAAACATTACGTTTGTAGCAACCATGGTGTACTCCCACCAAAGGTTGCTTATCTAAACCATCACTATGCATCTGAATAAGTTCCAATTGCACAACTGGTGTCTAGACAGGTTCTCAAACAAGGTTTGTATTAGCAACTTATACCAGTAGGACTGTAATCAAGCTTCACTTTGCAAAAAAAAAGTCCATATGTCATGGATTCATAATTATTATAATGCTAGTTAGGCTATCATTATGAAGAATTTTAATTCAATCCTTCCTGCTCCTTAGAATGCCTGATATACTCAAATGATCAAGTAGCAAGATTTGTGTACCAAATACCATGGTGAAGCCTTTCTCCATTTTTCAAGATTTCAATTTGAACTGCATTTGATCAAGAACAAGTTTTGTCTCGCTTGGGTATATCATCAACTGTAACCTTTTATTCTAAGAATCTGCTGATATCCATTGAATCATGGGGTACTCCAGGAATTACTATTGGAGGGAAAGAAAGGTAGTATTTTTGCATGTCCATGCCCTTTTTTTAATTGGGGATGCGATCAAAACATTAGGATTGGAATTGTAAATGATGGGACTCAACTGCAAATGTCGTGATTTAGTGAGGCTACTAGTGTCTTGAAACCATAGATCTCACAGTCTACCGACTCTACCCTGTCATTGTCATTCTTCTAGTGTAGCATTTTCATCCTTAATTTGTTGGGATATGAATCACTGTGGTTCACCTATTTGTCTACTTGTTGATAATGCTATTCAACTTGATGCTAGTGATCCATCATTGGGTTTCTCCTCATTATATGCAAAGTCAACGTCAAATGAATTAACATTTGCCTCCTCAAAATAGTCTCACCACTGCAAATATGTAATTTTGCCTCCTCATAATGTGCTCACAACGGTAGATGTTTATAATCACCATATATAACCTTCTCTGGTCAAAGGGCTCCTCCATCTTGCTTTAAAAAAGGTGGAATGGTACATGAACCTCCATTGAATTTAGATGCAAGGTTTAAAATTTCATTCGGCAAAATGGGCGAAATTTGCCAGCCACTCAGCACCCACACCGTATGCCTCCGCAATGTTGCAGAGGCCAAGGATTTAGGGTTTAGGGTTTAGGGCAGCAGGTGCAATGATGCAGAAAGGAATAAAGTCGTATGTTAATAATTAAGCCTTAGATTAATAATTTCAATCTACTCTTAGCTATAATATGATAATCTAAATAGACTTAATCAAAGCCTAATAAAACTAGCCCATTAATTTAATATATATTTTATTTATTTATTTATTTATTTTAATTTCACAAATATATAATAAAATTTTTATTTTTAATTATTTATGTACCATATGGAGGCACTATGATCCTATATTTTTTTCTTTAATAAAAATATTTTTACTTTTTCAATATTTAAATTAAAGTTTTTATTGTTAATTAATATATTTTATATTTAAAAATATATTATCATATCATTCTGGTCATAAAATAAAACTCTGATACGACTAGAAATTGTAAACCATGCTTAGATGTATAGTATAGCAATCAAGGTTTAAAATCTCAACCCGTGCCGACGTTACGATACCAGAACGAAACGATACGGTTTCGGTATCGTGTCATACTGATACGGTTTTGGTATTTTTTTATTTATATATAGGAATTATTATATAAATATGTTTATTATATATAATTTAAAAATAAGTTGTATCTTGATTTTATATAAGTTTTTCATTATTAAACAACTTAATATTGTTAGAAAAAATAATTTAATATAGTGTATTTTTAAAGAAAACTGATCTATCAATAACTCGAATTAAAATTGATACATTATAATATATGTTACCTTCCTAATACTAAATAAAAGGAGTGGCGTAAATGAGATGGGTTCTTTAACATTTTACTTAGGTCAACTTTATAGTTCACCAATGCCGAGATTAAATAATCATAATTATATAAATTAATACAAAGATGTTATTTTATATATAATAATTATATAAATTAACTATTTATTCATTTAATTAATTATTAATTTAGATACTATAAATTTAAAATAGTAAAAAATATTAAAATATCAATTAAATAGTAAAAAAATACAAAATAATTTTTAAAAAAACAGCAGAATATAAATTTGATTTATTAAAATTTTTTTTAAAAATTAAAATAGTAAAAATAATTTCAAAATATCAATTAATAAAATTTATTATTTTTAAAAAAAAAAAATATTTTTTATATTTTATTGAGATAATTTAATTAGGGTTTATAAAAACATCTTTAAAATATCACGCTTAACTGGGAATTTTTGAATTATTTAAATTCGATATTAATTTTGAACCTCCGTGCGACGCCTCCGTGGGCGGCGCCTAGCGACGCTCTGGTGGCTCCGTAGGTGTCCAACAGTGCTTCCGGTGCCACTAGAAGCGTCCGGCGATGCATCCGACGCCACCTGCTTGCTCGCGTACGCGCTTGAAACGGCCTGTTTAGCTTGTACGGAATGGTAAAAATCGTCCGTGCTGGGTGGCACGGAACGGCATTTCAATCGCTGATAGCAATAAAACTGATGTTTTCAATCATGGTCTTATAAAATAACATTGACCAGGATGGTAGACTCCTCGACCCATGAAGCATCCTTGAAACTTCCACATAAAAGTAAAGCTATTCAGTAAAAATGAAGGCTTATCCAAAAACATATTGTCCAATAATCCATTCTCAATCTTTAACAATCATTCTTGCAAAATTACTCAATGTGTTTGAAAATTTTGTTATAAGGGTACTAATACCACAGTCTTACATAAAATCAAATGGCAGTATAAGATCCATTAATTGGCACCGGTATAGTTGGGACTAACATGCCTTCTTGTTGTGATTTGATAGATAACGTTGTATCCTTAGCACATTTCTATCATGAAACAGACTTCATAACCCTTTCCAAGGAAGAAATGGTTCTCATCATAAGTAGTATGGCTGACCAAATAGGGGAAAAAATGGTTACAAAAAAGTTCTGCTATTCTTAGCTCTGGAAACAAAAGAGAACATGAGCAAAAAGAAACCTGTTGTTATAGTTTCCAAAGCCTCTCCACTTGAAGCAACTCTCCTTCTCTTCGATCTGAAGAAAAGAGATGTTAGAAAATGATCAATAAAAAAAATAATCAAAGCAAAAATAACAACACAGTTTATCTACACATTCCATGTAAGCATTTGGCATGGCTAAGCCACCACTGCAAGCTTTATCATTTAACACACTGCCAAGTACAGATTACTAATTGATATCATATTCAATGAACCAAGAAAAGTAACTGAAATAAATATATTATCTAAATATTTGGATATTGTAAAGAGGACATAAAAATAAAAAACAACTTGACCTTAAAGATATGACTAGCTGAATACCTCGCAAGTATGAGTAATAACTAGTTAATGAATTTGGAAATACTCATGGTTGGGATGCAGTCCATGTGAATAGACCTAGAGGAAGCATTTGCAGTCAAACATATTTAATAGATTTCAAGAATTCTTATTTGCATACCCTGAAAAAAACATTCTCATTCCCCTTATCATACAACACTAGGATAAACTTCTAGAAGTAGTTATTATACTTGAGATTATATTTGCTGAAGTTTATATAATAATTATAGCTGCAGCAATAAGTGCCAATTATTGGGTATTCATAGCTCATATCATCAGGCTTTGGCCCAAATCTGGCCCTATCAAAAAACATACAATTAGAAATGTTGACCTGAATATGAGACTCAACCCAAAGTGATCAGATTTCAAGCTGCAAAAAAGAAACTTTGAACATGATAAATTTTCAGGTTGATTTGGAAAAAGAATTTTGGTATCTATGAAATTTAGTTGAGTGAGATAAAATTTGGTACTAAACAATGTAAATGTTTAAGTCAACAGTTGTCATGTTTGTAACAAAATTTTCAAATATTTATATTAATATAATCATTGTAATTAAGATCTTATAAAATTTATTAACCATTATTCTTAAAACTTTAGTTATCTTCCTATTCTTAGTGCTGGCAAAAAATAATTTAAGATGAATCAACTTGAATGGTACTTTGAGAATTATCTATTCATATATCATAATCCTTATTTCTAAAATTTTTTCTTTAAATTTAATATCATATCACATATCACTTTTTCTATTTATCATTTATATTTTATTATTGTAAAATAAATTGTTCATTACATCAAGCTTCAAGTTAGTAAATATTCATAAAAAAAAGTTATCTCTTGGCTAATAATAATAACTTCACTTATTCAAAAAAGAGCATCAATTTTTGCAAATTGAAGTTATGTTTTCAGCTTTGGCAAGAATATTTTTGTTGACTAAAGTAGTTACAGATTATTATTATTGTATTTTGTTTCAATCTTGCTATTTCATTTTCAGCTGTATTGCACTATTAAAGCTTTTAAATCTGATTAGGGAAGTCAATAACTGACCAGTTAAACGGGTATTACATTTACTGATTTGATGATTATGCCAAGTGTCAATAGTTAATGAAATGGATTGCAATGGACCAAACATATGCAAATCGACTATATAGCTAGCCTTCACAGGAACCATGTAATCAATTTAATTGAGATATGAAGGATCCTTAACCGTCCTGCTTTATGTTTTCACCTGTTCTGTTTTCTTATACTTCCCTTGACACCCTATTTTCCAATGTTGAAAGAGATGATGGGGAAAAAAAGTACCTTTTCGTTTAATAATAGTATTATGGTTTCCACATCTCAACTGTTGAGCATTAGCTGACTTACAAACAAAAAGACAAGCTTCCTTGAATTACAATAATGGTGTGCCTAGATAATTCTTTATGTGGTTGTGCGCCAAATCAATTCTTAGTGTTCACTGCAGCCTTTATTACACATTAATAAACCATGTTTTCCAGTAATTCACCAATTCATCTTGTCTTTCACAACATTGTGCTACTTATCTGTCAAACATGAGGAAAGACAAAATTCAGAGTTGAGCATAAATCTATTTTTCATGTAATATTGACTTTCCAAACTCATTTTTTCGGTCAAAAAGACAACTCCTTTTTGTTTTTTTCCCTGTTCAGAGGCAATATGTTCCACTTAAATATCTAGTTTCAGTTAACCATTCCGCCAGAGTTAAACTCGTGAATAATTGCATAGCATGAGCTCAAGTATCTTGGGAACATTTTGAACTATGCTCGAGAATAATTCTACCTCTCAGTCGAAAAAAACATAAAATAAATGAAACTATATTTCGGGGATAGATTCCTCAATATCACGCACGCACACACACACACACACAACTACAAAATATTGACCACATGATCAAAGGCAGGAGAACTCCATAAACCGAGCATGATTTGCTTATAGAAAGCTTTCCGTAAGTAAAGGGAGATCACAAATCTACCTCTGATTCGTCTCGTCGTCTCCGGAATTATGCACGGCGCGGGAGCGACCCATCAAGGAGAAAGCGGTAAACTACAGCAACCCTAATGGTCCACGGCAAGGGATTTCGCGTCCCGAAGGGCGGAGAAGGACAGGGAGGCAAGAAAAGGATCGAGAGGATCTACTCTTCTTCCATTAAGGAGGTGGAAGGGAACCAGATCGGGGCGGACATTTCGCAAAGGCGGCGGCGGTCGGCGAAGGAGCCGGAACGACCGACCGAGCTCTTTGTCTCGGCAGGGACCTGTGACCCGTACGGCAATCCAATGGACGCATGGCCGCAATGTTCAGGCAACGAACAGTTCAGATCATCCGACATTTTCTGAAAATAGTTAAATTTCACATGAGCCCCCTCTATTCCTTAATTGTTTAATATTTGACCTTAACTTTTCCATTTTGTTATAAATTGATTAAGGCTGTGTTTGGGAGAGCTTCTGAGAAGCGCTTTTTAGCTTCTAGCTACATAAAAGCGTTTTTGAGTGTTTGTGAATGTCAGATTCTGCTTCAGCTTCGATAACTTTTACTCAAAAGTTAGAAGCAAGAATTTGATACTTTTTTCTGCTTCTGCTTTTTTATTTATGATCTCAAATTAAAA
>JBAMIE010173507.1:0-14608 GCA_037177295.1 Kaempferia parviflora | reverse complement strand
CGCCTTCGACGGCCCGATGGATCACCGTCAGCGCCTGCCGCGTGTTGTAGCCGCTGTAACCTCGAGGCAACACATCCGCCTGCGCAAGATACAGACTTAGATCTAGATCTAGATCGATCCCTATTAATTTAACTTTGGGCAGATCGGAAACAGAGGAGACGCACCGAGCGAGACAAGTGGTGGGAGAGAGCGGCGCCCCATCTGCCGTCACGAAACGAGCCTTGCGTGAGGGAATCGCCGAACAAAACCACCTCCGAACGCGACGCCATTGCTCCCTTCTTGTTCTACGGAAAGAAGAGAAGAGAGAACGCCGATCGAAAAGCCAGTCAGCAGTATATATCGAACTTGTAATCTTAGCGCGAATTATTCGAACTAAACAAAACAGACATTCCCTAACTATTTTTACAATTTTAATTTAATATAATTTTTTTCCATCAATAACTGATTTTAAAATTGATCATAAATTGATTTAAATTTATTATTTTTAATTTTATTTTATTATTAGCAATCGATTTAAAAAATCAATCATAGATTAACGGTCTTTAATTTTAAAGATAGAAAAAAATATTTATCACTATTTGTTATTTTAATTTAATTTTTTTTTATCCTTATATAGAACTCGTATTAATAGCAACATATCCGAACTCCTCGTTTTTGCACGCGCAAAACAGACGGGGCTGCTGCCTTTTGTAATCAAATACGAATTCAAGTTGGATTTGGAATTCCAAACTAATCCCAAATTAGAATGACAACAAATTCTAAATTGGAGCGAAATCAGTTTTAATTTGTTCAAACAAGGCTTAGACAACCAAGTAAAGAGGCATTAGTAGGACATCGCATATAAGAATTGACGACAAACAAGGCATCGTCTAGACTTTCTCTTTCACGATAAGAAAGAACCTCAAGCTTGATGCAGCTTTTCGCTAACTTGAACTCGGGCATGGCCTCCTTTATATATGGTACAAAATCCGTGCTAACAGTGAAAACTACTCCCTCTTACTTCTTCAACCCTTCACTCAGACCTGGTTGTATACCCAAACTCTGGGCAAGATTGTTCATCCTCTCTTTCATGGCCTGGAAGTGAAGGATCTATCTTTTAGTTTGGGTAATTTGCCAGATAATGAATTCAAAGTTGCATGCTAATGCTAAGAAAATAGAAAACCTGAACGCTTTTCCGATGGGCGGCCTTGTATGCTTCTGTCACCAACAAGGAGAGCTCCTGCAGATTATGTACATAGTGAATACTTCGATGTCAAATTGAGAGGAACAGCATATCATGGATAACCTTACGCTAAGATCATGAGGTTCGAGAAATATGAAGAATGCAATAATTGAAAACCCAGAACAAACAGCTTTCTCCGAGTTGGAAAACCTTCGATTATTGAAGTTGTCATAGAACAGACGAACCAAAACAATCACACTCGATTAGTAGCAAAAAAAGTGACTTACTTCAGGCCCTAACTCCATGGCAGTCTCTGTGATTTCAATGCATACCGGTTGCTGATTCCCAGAAAGTGTTGCCTGGTATATCAAAGCAATAATTTGTAAATTGTAGACTCCAACTGAAGAAATGAATGGTAAAGGGGAGCAAACAAACAGTAGAACAAGCATAAAATAAAATCTTAAATTGGTGGTTCTCCAATTGCCTTTATTATTCACAATGGCAAGTAATTAGAAACTATATGTCTAACTTGTTGCCTCACAGAACAAATATCTTAGATAGCATCTCTTCACTGAGATTACTTCCACATTCCAGCAGCACCAGTCACAATGTATTATAGGTGATTTGAAACAGCAAATTAGGGCATTTATTAGAATTCTGAGAAAGAGTATTAGTGTTGATGCCACTAAGTGGTGCTAGAATGACCATAAACCCCCAACAATTCTAACCAGTCACAATGTTTAGTTTAGAAATTATAGTCAAGACAATTGGGAAAATGCTGTTAAATATACCAGTGCACATGAGAATTTGCTAGGAAGAAAATGACAACCAGCAAAACATACCTTTATTAGCTCACCTTCACAATAGCCATCAAATTCCGCTCTGCAAAAGAAATGGGAAAGGACAAGTGTAAAAGTTCACAAGAAAACAGAAAACTAGGGAAAGTAGTAGATGGTACATACGCTTCAAGCTCCTTATGTACTCGAGTGGCTTCTACTTGAGCTACCATTTGTGCTTTCTTAACAGTCTCAAACAAATTCTGCATGTTTCCCAGAACACCTGCCTATAATACAAATAAAATGTCAAGTTGAACCAGAGACACTCTTCAAGTTCACAACATATTCACAATGAGATACAAGGGAAAATATAGAAAGAATAAATGAGAAAGGAAGAGTTGCAAAACAACAAGCAAGTTTCCGATTGAGCTAAAAATATTGCAAATGAGTGCTAGAAACAATAGAGGATCCACTCCTAATGTTGGAAAGTAAGAATGTAATACAGAACCATAGAAACAAGACCTCACTTGCTTAGGTCAAGACTGACCAAGGTTTTCCAGATGGTTGGCCACGCTTGGACTATGAGAAGACCTAGATGGCATGGGATGACACGGCAGGAAATTTAGAACAAAGATATAGCCTAGATCAGCAACAAAAATGAGAAGAATTTTAATGCCCTAGCTTGAATGAGCAATGATTACATGAGTCAAGGAAGATGCCACAGCTAACATTGTTGCAACGGCCAGGATAATTTCCTGGTAGGCAATTAAAGATGATGGTGAACATGGATTCCAAAATAACATATCATTACAATTCATTCAAAAGGAGACAAGGAGAAGGAAGAGCACAAGCATAGTCCTGTTTGATATCAGATATCAAGAGCAATAGCATAGCCAAACATTCAATAGTAGAATGCAATTGACCATGATGATCCCCTGCTTATCAAAGCACAAGAATCACTGTGAGGGTTCCATATTGTCTCCAAAAAGTTGAGGGAAAAGAGGCCTAACCCAAACTCACAAGTGTGAAGAGGAAGGAAAATCATAACAAGACAAATGTTCACTATTGTGTCCAGGAGGTAAAGAAAAACCATAAAAGACAGGAGATTTTTCACTGTCGTGTCCTGATTTTTTCCTTCAATTCATTAAGCATTGCATTTGTTATTTTCAAAACTTGTATGAGTTAATTTAAGCTGGAGAGCTTAAACTATAACTTGAATGTAACTAAGCAGTAAATGCATATGTTTGAATCCTTCAAAATTAAAATTAATGGTTGAGCAGACAATATGACAACTGCCTTTTAAATTTCTCAAATACAGCAACATTAACACTACAATCCAGTCACCTTTGATGGCGCATCTGCCGCATCATCATCTTTATTCTTGTCCTTTTTACCCCCAAAAAAACCATACACGCGCAGGGGCTTCATTTTTTGTTCTCTTCTGCTAGAAGTCCATGATAAACATTGTGCAAAACTTTCATTTGATAGGCAGCCTGAAAAATAGGTAATCATGTTGATATGACCATAAGAACATCAAATCTAGTGCTCAAGGATGTAGAATTTTTCATAGGATGTGTGCCAAGAAAATTAATAGCACAAGATCAGACTGCCTGTGAAGGCATGCTCTTTTACCATCAAATTCATTGCATATACTTGTTGGATTTACTGAAAAGAAAAAGAAAATGCAAGTTTGAAATGGAGACATAGAGATTATTTGAAATAAAATTAACTTGAAAAATGTAAGTCTAAAGTTGACATAGAGAGCAGTCAAAAAACCACAGGTATTGCAATTCATGTCTTTTTATGAGGTGAAAATTAAAATGTTTCGACCAGATATATTTATATCATGATCTTCTATCAGCAAGCTCAAAGATATATATATAGTATAATCCATCAGATTATTACTGCATCAGCAAAACGAATGATGCTATTTGCCCTGTTTTTTACAGGAAGAAGTTAATGCCCGTGTACAATCTATCATACCTCCACATCATCACAAGGTAGCACATACAATCATCTATGCTAGGAATATGAATGAAATCCATCAGAACTCTGTTACACCATCACACAGTAAACCAGGCTTCGCTGAGAATTTAGTTTAATTCAGCATCCTTGGCTTAGGTAATAGTATGTGCTACTTGTTCAACTGGTTTTTCTACACAAAAACAACAAAGAGGCACTGTTCCCTCATAAATATTTCACTTGTTCAATAAATTCTTATAAGTAAAAATAACAAAGAGTCATTGTTCCCTCCAAAAATATTCAACTAATCAAATTGCTGAGCAAAATGGTTCCATCATCAATTCTGATTGCCTCTAACTTGGACCAGTTAGTATAAAAAATAATAATAAAAGAATGGATTCAGCTTTGATTTCTCTCATCAAATTTGGTCATTTCTGGTCAAAGTTATTCTCTAAGGTCAGAGGTCACTGAACTTGAGATGACTTCTCGATCAATACTAAGACTTACATCTAAAGATCCTGGATCCTTCCATTACTTCCTAAAACTTAAATATATACTGTCTTACAGAAGCCACAGTAGGATGTCTCTGAATATTATCTAGCTATGAATTTGCAAAGCAACTGGGAAATTCATGAAGCATGCCAAGGTGAAGCAGACCTGAGTAGGGTCTGAAATATATTGGAAAAAGAAACCCACATCTTGTCCTCATTGCAAGTCAATCTTAAGGAAATATATGCAAGAAATTCAAGACGCAGAATAAGAAATAAAAGAAGCATAAAGATGCGAAAAAGAAAACCAAAATGTCCCAGAAAAACAAGAAAATAAAAATAAAAGCTCAAAATGTAGCACACCAATTTTCCATAGTTGCAATAAATTATTAGATTGTTTTGATCTAAACCTATCAAACAAGCGAATACCCAAACATTTGAAATCTTACAATAAACAAATAGGATCGAAAACATCAAGCGGGCGAATCACAGAACCCAAATGAAGAAACCAGAAATAGCTAAAACCTTTACTCACGTGAGGATTTCTGCAAAGGTGGCGTCAGCGCACTCAACAAATGGCCACTAACAGCACTCATCGAAGACATTGGAGAGCAAGAAGCAGCCCCTTGAGAGTGGAGAGAGAAACCGAGGCGGAGGACGGTGAGCGGAGAGAGGTATCGAGAAGAGGATAGAAATCGCTACGGACAACGAGACGGCGACGTACCGGAATCGCATAGCGACTTTAAACGGGGCGTTGAATCTAAATAGACAGGGCTGGCCCAAGATGAGCCCAACAAAATACTATAAAGCCGACCCAAAAATAATAATAATTTTTATCTGGAGAACTGAAAATTAAATAAAGATATTTCAGTTTCTTATATCCATAAAAAGAAAATTTATCAACTTCTGTGTGTAAATTTCTCTATAATTTGGATTTATAAAATATTTATTCAAATTAATAATCTTTTATAGTATTTGAATCCACAAACATTAAACAACAGACAGCTTACAATTTAAACAACCACAATCTGAAAATAAACACTGCAATAGTAATTTTGAAATCAACAGTAAAAACAAATTCTTTTCTACATTGTCTTTCCAAAACAAAAATATACCTCTTGATTCCTTATTAGTAGTTATCATCATCGATCTCACTCAGCACAGATTTTTTTTAACTCAATCCATCAAACAATCTACAGACGGAATGACAAAAACATCATTCCAGAGTTCTAAAAAGTGCCATGTATAAGATCAAGTGTCTGTCTCTAGCCTTTACACAAATATTTCCATCAAGCATAAATTAAATCATTCAAGGGCACAGATTTTTCGCCCTTTATGCGATCGAAGAATAGCCTACACCCGCAAAGCTAACTGATCTTGCCATGTAATCTTTCTGTTCGTCACCTTGTTTGATGGTTCATGAACAACATCTCGACAGATCGAAAGGTTGAGATCATTAGCGGCAGTATTGCTTTCCGCTAAGTTCTTCCTTTGTTTATCAGCCTTTGCAGGCTCTGCATCGAAGCTTACTGGGTACTCGTCTGTATCCTCACCAACCTATATACCATGAGAACATCCATTGTCAGTACAAAATACATGATCTCTTTGCATTATGAGATTGCAGTAGTTACCGGCGACAAGACCCGGTTCAAGTCGATCACTGAAGTGGATGGAGCAGCAAAATCTCTCAGTTTTACTCTTTGCTCTTTAGCAGGGAGCTGAGAAAATGCATTAGCATTTGAAGGTTGGCAAATGAAGGACTGACTCTGCGGTTTCTTTTTCAGTCTAAATTGTTTGGCTCCAGATGGATTCTGCATTAGGCTTTTGGATCTCTTTTGCAAGAATCTATAGCATTGAAAATAAAGGAGAGGATTATCGAAATAGTAAACATTCTACCATAGTTTTGACTTTTGATTGACAACTACAGTTTGTTTCCCCCTTAACTCATACCTTCTCAATCATTCTAAAGAGAACTAGAAAGTACAAAATAAGAACACATAATGTATAGTTATTATGTCTTCCTTCTACCTAAACAAAAGTGCACATATTCCTTAGATTTTGAGAGAGTTCTTCGAGAGGAGTATATAGGGAAAATTCCACATGGCAGAAAAAACTATAATGAAGGGTCCTTTTCGCGTAGAGCGATCCAGGGTATTCATGATTCATGAAAGCCCCAAGGTATAAAAGGGAGAGGCCACCTTCATTGTAGTTTTCCCCTACCATTCGGAATAACCCTAAAGATCCTTCAGCTAGTTTTATCTGATTGTCTCTCAAAATCAAAGCACACTTTAATTCACTTTTAAGGATTTTCTTTTTTAAAAAGGCATATGATTTATTTGTGGTTATCAAGTTTTATTAATAAAATTGTCATGGCCATAAAACTAAAGATTGCAAATAATTTCAGGGCTCAAGTTCTACAAATAATTTCTTTCCCCTATGTAAAGAACTAGAATATGTAGATACTAACTTCACTTCAGCAAGAAGTTTAAGTTTCTTCTGATTAGCCATCTGCAGTTTCATCCTCTTTGCTTCAGTTTCCTGTCACAGATTGCTGTGTAAGAGATTCTTAAAGAAACAAATTGCTATCGATGGGATGAGTACGTTTACAAGACTAACAGTGCTCATGAAATTAACAGTGATGTTTGAGATGCCTAAATTAATACAAGAACTGAAAAAAAAAACTAAACTCATAGTTCTTGATGAATCTAGAAGAGAGATCCAAGGAGGCAAATTGTTATGGGGGAACAACAAAATCTGATATCCAGAACCATTAGGTCGATATATGTCTAATAAAAATGTTAAGCACCACAATAAGTGGCATGTAGCACACCAATCATCATCCTGTAAGCATGATGCTGGAAAATTAGGGTTCTTAGAAGAAAGTCAGGTCTCGAATTCTTAGATTGGAAATTCTAGCATCTAAAACACAATAAAAAAATTTCCAGATCAAGATCCGACGAGCGAAAGGAAGGGGAATATCTCACCTTAACCAGATCTCCATAATCCTGCAGGAGACTCTGATGCCTGAACTTTGCCTTGGCTTCCTCGCTCAATTTCTTGCCTTTCCCCATCGCAGCGGCGCCAAAATCTCACCTTTGGAGGCGGAAGCGTAGCGAAACCCTAGCAGGCAGGTAGCAGATGGGAAAAGGTTCCTCCTTTGCAAGTAGCGACGGGGAAGCAGATGCAGATGTGGGGTTTCCTCCTCCCTCAGTTTTCTGCGGTCTGACCATGACCGAAAGGCCCAAATAAATTGCGCACAGGAACAGGAGGAGGGCTGGCAATTTCCTGCTCGGTGGAGATGGATGGAGGGTTTTCTGGGCCTCAGAGGGGCAAATCTGGCAAGCTCGGAGCAGTAGTCTTGTGTGAGAGAGAGAAAGAGAGAGGTTTGGTTGGGTGAATGGTGATGCATGTCCGAGGACACTCACTTCTCCTCTTCCTATTTCTCCCTTTTTTGATTTCTCACCATGGCCACCTCGTCTTACTGATGCTCCTTTTCTTTTGGCCTCGGTCTCGGTCTCGCCTTGGTTTTCCTCCACCCTACCCTCATATGACTCGCTCTTGGTCCAAATGGGCCATCATCAGGAAGACAGGAACAAAGACATGGATGGAATGGACTTGTTCTCGGAGGGTGGAGATTCTTTTTGATTTTCTTCTTTGGCATGGTTGACAGGGAAGGAAGGAAGAAGGGTGGATGGAGAAGCGATGAATGAGCGGTGTCTGTGCTGCGATGTTGCAGCTGTCTGGTACTGCCTGCTCTGCTACTGCCTGCAATCGTACATGGTCATCGCCATATGTGGTGGAGACGATGGAATATAATATCATTTTCCCCACATTACATTCTAACCCTGCAATTTTCCCTAAATTTCATTTAAAATTTTATATCCAGACATATATTTCATTCATTATATTTCGACATTTTACTGAATTGCGTACGCGCTCACGTACCCTACTTTCATAATATTTAAATCACGTACTGTATTTTTGAAATACCTCTTTTTTACCCTCTAGATGCATCCGCAATTTCAAATTTCAAATCGCTTCAAATAAAAATTAATATACTCATAAACATATGTATGTTCATAGTCAATTTGTCCAAAATTAATTGATAGATTTACAGAATTTCAAATCACTGCACATCAAAACTAAAGAACTCATAAAGCTTCCTTAATATATTACTTTTATATTTAAATTTGATAGCATAAATTAAAAATAGTAAAATTTTAAATTGATAGAATAAAAAATTTAGAGATGTGCTCTCAATTTATATTATCAAATATAGATGGGAGGGTATAAATATATTGAGATAGTTTTGATTTGAAATCATTCAAAATATTTTAGGTTTCAATTTCAAAAGAAGTTGATTGATAATGGTAAAAAGTGATTTATTCATCCACGATCTCAGGTCAACACGGATTATTAACCTTGGACAATTAAATAACATATGGAGAAAGATAAACAATCATTTACTAGCTAGATTTGGCTCATGATAATAATATCACTGTACACTAGCTAAATCTCTATCACGAGAGGATCGGATAAAATTGATTGATGTTGTTTCTATTGAGAAAGAGGAGAGAGATTTCAGAGTTATGGTATGTAATTTAGGTAAATACTGGTAATATTTTGATCTACGGAGGCAAAATGAAAAATAAGCAAAGTACGAGAGGTATAACAAGAGTTTCTCCTTCATCTCTCGGATTCCATCTCTCCACGTGAACTCACCAAAATGCCCCTCCTTTATTGTATCTGTTTCAAGTCGCTTTCCGCCTCCATAAATGCTTTGGCCTTTTTCTTCTTCCACCTCAAGCTCCATCTCCATGTCCCTACCTTCTTTTCCTATTCTTTCTCTCGCTTTCTTGCCCTAGCCATTGGCGAAGCCTTCCACCCTCTGCTGTGCTGCTGCTGCTGCTGCTGCTTCTTGTGGATCAAGCCTGGCATTTTGCATTCTCCTCTGGGAATTGCAGTTGGCTTCGGCAATCTGCACAGGGAGACATAAAAGATGAAAGGGACAAGAGCAGGTTGCAAATTATCACTGAACAAGGAGACTCATCATCATCTTTCACCTTTAGAGTTGATTTTTTGGTATAGTAAATAATTTTGAGTTAGAAAGAAAGGGAATTTGCCATTCAACAGTTGAAAAAACAGAGTAGAGGGTCTGCATTGATGGATATCGTTGACGACTTGAGGGCCGACTTTAGCCACGAACGAAAGATCAAAGCCTTTAACAACTTATTGGGCCACTATATAAGGGCTCAATAAAGCCCAAATAAAGTCGTTAACAATAGGAATTTCTTTTCTCCGTTTCCGGCCATCTTCCCTAGCCCTAAGCCGCCTTCGTCGGCGCCATGGGGAACACTGAGAAGCTGATGAACCAGATCTTTGAGCTCAAGTTCACCTCCAAGAGCCTGCAGAGGCAGGCGCGCAAGTGCGAGAAGGAGGAGAAGTCGGAGAAGCTCAAGGTGAAGAAGGCGATCGAGAAGGGGAACATGGACGGCGCTAGGATCTACGCGGAGAATGCCATCCGGAAGCGCACGGAGCAGATGAATTACCTCCGCCTCTCATCCCGGCTCGACGCCGTGGTCGCACGGCTCGATACGCAGGCCAAGATGCAGGCCATCGGGAAGTCGATGGGATCGATCGTCAAGGCGCTCGACTCCTCCCTTGCCTCCGGAAACCTTCAGAAGATGTCCGAGACCATGGACCAGTTCGAGCGCCAGTTCGTCAACATGGAGGTCCAGGCTGAGTTCATGGAGGGCGCCATGGCCGGGTCTACCAGTCTCTCCACTCCCGAGTCCGAGGTCAACAGCCTCATGCAGCAGGTTGCTGATGACTACGGTCTTCAGGTTTCCGCAGGTCTCCCTCAAGCTGCGTCGCATGCCATCCCTTCTGGCAAGGAGAAGGAGCCGGTGAATGAGGATGATCTTTCGAGGCGCTTGGCTGAGCTGAAGGCGAGGGGTTAGCTCCTCTCAAGGTGACTCTTTGATTTTGTATAATTTATCTTTCTCCTTATTTGTCAATGAAAGTCAAAACAGGGGATCTATATTGAGGAATTAACATTGTTTCCCAATGCTTGCTGTACTATATATTTTGTTCAATTGGCCATTTTATAATTAGTGTAAGATTACAATAAATAATTGTCATGTTGCTGTTAATGCCCAGTTCCATAGGACCTGTATCTGGAGATTGAAAGAGAGAGAGTTGAGTCAGCTTCCTTAATTAGCCTTCAAACATGGTTATCTCAGTCAATCTAGTATCTCACATTTAATTTATGCTAATATGATACTTAGCTGCCTATATAGAGGAACTTATGGTGACTTCCCTTGCAACCTGTATTGAGTTCTATGCTAATTGAAGGCTGATGTAGATGAGTTAGGTTGATCTTCAAGATTCTTTGAAACTTTTCTAGGAATTATCATATCAACGAATGTTTTTACCTACATTTACTTAGTGACATACTACTAATAGTTACATCTCAATGATTAAACCATTATTATTTGATATCCTATTAATTTGATATATCTCCATTGATGCTGGCGTCACACTCACTTTGATCTTGCCCCACCTCACTGCCAAATTTTGCTGCTGTTTGCTCAAAAACAACTTTATTGTTGCCTAATGCATGACAACTCAATTTGCAAAGTTTTCCACTGTATACGATTATTGCCTGTAGAGTGTGTAGCTTGAGATAGAAGGTTGTGCAGGAGATAGTTTGCATAGAAGTGTTTCGCGGATGAGTTTGCTGCTTTGTAGAGGAGTTTGCTTGGAGAGGAGCCTGTGGTTTTTGTAGATACATTTTAGGACAATTATTATTATTTTTAATATTCTGAGTTTTTTGGCCCATTTTCCTTGGTATGCACTTCATTTTGCAGCGCCTGGTATTAAACACTTAGACAGGTGGTGCGTGTCTAATAGCGCTGACCTACCTAGGTGTGGTGGTGTTCAGGTTGCACCTAGTATTGCCTAGGCACACACACGAGCAATTACTCAAGCGGCCTTTAAACATATTGCCTAGAAAAGAACGAGAGAAAACAAGGGAGCAATAGCTTGTAGGACATTGATATTTCAACATCAATACTTGCAGTGGACACTTGACACCTCTATTTGTATAAGTTTTCTGAAATAATCTTATCTGACACTTAGAACCAATGATTAGATACTTGTGCCAAAGTTCTAGTAACACATTTAGTGAGTGGGTCAAATTGTCATTCGAGTCACTATTGAAAGGCAGAATAAATTGAATCTGGGCTTGTTCTTTAGTGAGTACAGAAATATAAAATCTGGCGATTTTTTTCTGACTATACAGATTTCTATTCTGTTTTTAGTTGTGTTCTTCAGATGAATTCTTCAACAAACTGCTCGTCTGCTAGTTTATTGAAAAGATTGCAAACAGGTCCTTTGAAAATTTTCCTTGGCCCCGAGTTAATCCTTTTCACTAACAACAAACCAATCTATTAAATTATGCTTACCCTCGGAGGAGCTTCATGTCACAAAGGTTAAAGATGAAGAAGTTAGTTTTAGTATGAAAATAATGATGCATTTGGCAAAGATGTGTTAGTTAGTACAAATATCAAGATCCTGTCAATTCAGTTTTCATATTACTTGCCCTACAAATTCGAGTTAAGTTCCATCTCGACTCTGGCATGTGAGGAAATTACATGTAGATGTCATGTAGTAATTTCTTTCCACTCATCCACCCGGAAATGTAAGCCATCTTTGTGTTTATTGTTATTTAGAGTATTCTACTTTTATGGGCATTGCATATTCTTTGCTATAAATTGGTAAAGTGATTATTATTTCCATAGTTTTCATGAGCTTTGTCTGTCTTATTTGCGAGACACTTTATTGATTGCTTTTTCTTTCATTTTAGGTGTCGGAGACATCTTGCTGAAACCACTGTAAGTGCATCGTCTATGCTATTATTCTTGGTGTCTGCCAATAATGCTTCATAGCCGTGTAGCAGACATGTGTAACAACAATCATTATCAATTTCCATTACATGTTTTCATGGCTTATGATGAATCTATAATACACTGGTTGAAACTTGTGGCGGGTCCACCAAATTGATTGAAGCCTTGGTGCTTTCTCCAAACCAACTTAACAACACTTGAGATTCATTCTATTTGAACAATGGTGAAGTACTTTTGTTGCTTGCTGCATGAATAATTAGGATATTAAATCAGTTTGATCCGTGGTTTAGAGGATGACGGTAAAAACTTGCTCTTTGAGTTCCTGATTGCCTTAAAAATTTAAATAAGTGTTAAATCAAGTTAATTTATGAGGTTGGTTGGTGATGTAATTTATGTCCTAATATTGGTAGATCCAACCACCATCCATGACTTGACGGCACCAACTGGTGCTGATCTCACCACCATTAACTGGTTCATGTCCATTAGGAAGCCAACAAATGTGAGCAATTTACTTTTGCATGGAGACAGGGATTAAATAAAGAGAAATTGTCTAATAATCTTCATCACCTTTTGATAAAGGGCTCTAATTTGACTAGCAATAGTCATTCTTGTCCCTCAAATAATTGGATCAAAAAGAAGCCATCGTTTTGGCTTCTTCGAATCTATTTGTAGAGTTTTTTTTATTGTCAATATTATTATTATTATTATTTTTGCTTTTGTGTTATTGTGTGGTTGATCTTGATACCTCATCATTGATTGAATCAAAATTTTACACGGACATTATGGATATAAGATTTATGGCTAATTCCTAATAATTTTGATCGAATGAGTTTATTTAGTTTCCCATTTTTGTGTTATTTTTGGTAGTAGAAGAAGAAGAAGATCCAAAGAGTTTGTTAAAATGCCTGAATGAGGCGAAGACGTAAGCCTGAGAGCCCAGAGCAGACAGCTGCTTGACGGGCGTGCCTGCCTGGCTTTGTCGGACCGGGCGCGGATTGCGCTGGGTGTCTGCCATTTCCACCGACAAAACTTCGTCTCTTCGCTAAATTCTTCATGCATTTCCATGCACGTTACTTAATTTACGGACACAGTTAGTCCCATACATCTTTATCAGCAATCTGCCAATATGATTTCGTTTTCAAAAAAAAAAAAAAGAAAGAAAGAAATTAATGCTTACTCACTCATCCCATAGATTGGCCTCAAAAGGCATTCAGCTTTTAATGATCTTCCGTTGTGAATTTTGTACTTTACTTTCTGCTACAGTAGGACCAGAAGAGAAAAAAAGCAAAAGAAAAGAAAGAAAAAGTTGAGGTTTACACTCTCTCCTCTCCTCTCTATATATTCCTTTCTCCTCTCCTCATTTCCCATCCAATCTTCTCCTGTGTTTCACTTGAATATATGGCTCTCTCTGTTGTCTTCCACAGCTTTCTTGAACTGCATGCTCGCAGATACATTTATGAGTCCGGTTGCAGTTCAATGAAGCTGTGGGAAATCACAGAGATGGTCGAGAAGTTTAATTTTATCCTCTCTGGGATCAATTTAGCTGTCTAATTACTTCTCAAGACCGGTGTTTTACTCCCCCAGAACACTTCACAGTTCGCTTGCCAAATTAGCATGAAGAGTTCTGAATTCAGTTGTTTCCTTTTCTACTTTTTAAAGCTGAAAATTGTTCAGATATTAATTCCATTTGATTTATTTTCTACAAAAAAATATCAGAGGTGTTAATTAACTTCTTTTTTTTCCCCATTTTTTTTTGGATTGGGCACCTGGTCCTCCCTCATCATGCAAGGAAAGATGCTGCTCTCCGTGATGAGATATCAAGTCTGAATATTTTTATTTTTCTTAAAAAATAATAATTTAGATATCTTTTTGTATGGCGATAAAGCCTAATTATATGAGATAATCATGTGTTTTAGAAACACTAAAGTGTGTTATTCTGAACAATATACGTTGTATTTGATTACTGATTTATACCTCTACTTCAGCAGCATATTTTTTCATATCTCTTCTGAGTTCAGTTTGTGAAGAAGAAACTAAATACGAGAATGATCCTGTCTGGAACTGGCAGGAAGGACACTGGAAAAAATGACCGTCGGAGCGCTCTTCTGGACTGCTGACTGAACGAGTAGGGGGAAGTTCTCAGCTGCCTGCGCACCAAGAAGCTCAAATAGAGCGTTAGCTACCAAACCAGGGTGAGGAACCCTCGTTTGGTACTCCGACGCTTAAGTCAGCTGACTGCTCACGAGAACTCAAAGTGGAACAGTACACAAGTGGAGATCTGTTCCCTTGACTTACCTTCGCCGGGTACCGGGT
>JBAMIE010173494.1:0-27298 GCA_037177295.1 Kaempferia parviflora | reverse complement strand
ACTCATCTCAGTCATCCTTTTTATCCACCCCGTAAGATAGAATTGAAACGTGAAAGATAGTTGTTTTCCAGTAAGAATAAATTTTGTTCTTGTCATTTTCCTTGTATCAACAAAGCGATGAGGAAGAAAAATACCAGCGGAGCTTGTACGCGATGGGCTGAAGGAGTTGCTGCCGCCTTGAAGATGAAGGCTGAAGAAGGAGTTGCTGTCGCCTTGAAGACGAAGGAGGAGTTGTTGCCGCCTCGAAGACGAAGGAGGCAGAGGCGAACGGGAACAGGAACGGGAAGAGAAAAGAGAACGCAAGGGAAGAGAAAAAAGAGATGAGTAGATTATTAAAAGTCCATCAAAATCTTAGGTATGGATCGATGACTTTTTCTTTTATTTTTAAAGCTTATCAAGGATTTAAAGTCAAGTTAACTCTATAAAAATCTAATTTGTATACCACTAAATTTTTATAGAATTTATAAAAGTCTAGATTGAATACACTTATACTTTTAAAATCCATAAAAATCATTAAAAGTAATTAAAAATCTAACGTTGAATACACCCCCTTAACTCAAATTATGTTTTAATTAATTTGACATACTCTAATTTTATCCTTTATACCTCGAAAGAATTTTGTTTCACCTGGTATTTTAATTGCTTTATCAAAATATCCCTTTTGTTTTATTATTGTCATTTCACCCCCTCTATTTATAGCTGCAGAAATATGGGTGGATTAAGAATATTTATAAAAAAATACTGGCAGGAATAGGAGTAAAAGGACAATAACAAAACTCTAGGAAGCATTTTAACAACACATACGAAAGTGGGTGGGGGTGAAAATAAAATGGTAATAGGAGAACTATAATATATATTTCAAATAAAAAAGACGATAATAAATAAACTTTTATATGTCTTTATACCAATTTTCTATAAATGATTTTTTGTTTTTCACTCTATCTAAGTTTTTTTTTTACTTATAAACTAAGTAATAATAATATATAAAAATATTTAAAAAATTAAAAGCTTTCCTTTAAAAGGAGATAATAAAATTAGATTTTAATTAAGATTTAGTGTCCAAATATAGTTGGACGTAAGTATGATATCTGACTTAACCATATAATTCAAAAGAACTATTAGTCAACTTGGTGCCTGGCTTTATGTTGAAGCGCTTAATGAATTTTTATCAACAAATAATTACATATAAAAATATTTATATTTTAACCATAAATTTATTTATTTATTTTTGGACATTTAACTAAAACTAAAAATGCAAATGAAGATCTAATAATATAAAAATATTGCTATTTGAGTCTTAACTCAAAAAATACATATGATATTCAAATTTAATTCAACTAAATTAAACTATAATTTAAAATAATTTTAATTTGGGTTTGATTCAGATTTTAATTTAAGCATATTTAAATTAATATTGTTTAAAAGTTTCACTAACAAATAATTCATAAATAATCAAATAAAATATTATACATTTAAATTCGTCTCAAAAAAATTATCCAACGTATGGAAGCTCAATTTTAATTTAATAATTTTAAAATACTAATCAAATATTTGTAGAGCTGCATTGAAAAGTTCATGAACCTGCTTCATTCATCTATATTTAGTTAAAATATTAAAAACATATTTTTTAAAAGAATTTTTTAATGCCGTCCCAAAAAATAAAAACATTTCAATTTTTTTCCGGATCAAATGGATCCTCTTCTCGGATCTAATTCAGCCACCCGAATTACTATTCCACTCTGATCAACCGCCCGAATCCGAAAGGAATCATTCAGCAAATCCCAAACGGCCAAGCCCTCCTCACAATCGCCGAGCAGCAGCCGACGAACAGAAGTGAAGGGTCAGTATCCAATTAGGGCAATTCGGAGGGGCCTATCTACGAAAAATTACTGCTTCAATCCCTAAAATAAGAGGGGCATCGCAAATCTCAATCTCTAATCCTCAAATTTTGTTGCCCTCTTTTGTTTGTCTCTCTCTCTCTTTCTTTTCTCCTCTTTGTTTCTCTCTCTCTTCTTTTCTCCTCTTTCTTTCTCTCTCTCTTGTGTGTGACCGCGAGCGAGGCCAAACCTCTCTCACCGCCGCCTCAAATCGGGCGATATATCGCCGAAACCTGCTCCCGATTCCCCTCTCCTCCGCCCTCCCTACCCATTTCCCTCTCATCCCCCTTTCCACGACGAACAAACTCGACTACGATTTTCCTTTTTTGTTTAGTTTTTTTTTTTAAAAACCGAATAATTGGGGGGTGGATAAAAAATCTGTCGCTCCCTCTCGGCCGTCTCCTTCCTCTCCCGGCCAACCCACCGTCGGCCCGCGGCCCTTCCTCGCTCCCGGTGCCGCCGGCCTTCCTCTATAAATAACCCTCTTCCGCCGTCCAGCCTCGATCTCGTCTTCTCGGGTCCATAGGTGCGTCTCCTGGGCGGCAAACCTGTCTGCTCCTCCGTTTCGCTTTTGATTTCGGATGCTGGCCCGCGCGTGCGGTCCCTTTCCAATCCCAGATTCGTTTGCTCGTCCCTCTAGGTTTTCTGCGGATTGGATTCGTGCTTTTCTCCACGTCGGTTGCCCGATCCGCGCTCCTGTCTGTATGATTTCCGCGTGCGCGGGTCGATCGGTGTGATCGACGAATGGCGTGGTGTCTGATCTCGTTTGCATTTGTTGGATTCCATTTTGACTTGCGATCTCTCTGTTTCGTCGATACCCCTGTGTTTTCTGCTCGTAGTTTGTTTCGATAACGGTATAGTCCCTGCTCTGTGAGCCTCCTGTTTCTGCTCTTCAGCTATTTTCTTCTTTTCCTAGTTACAAGTGGCCCTTTTAAATGAAATTCTAGCTGATCGTATACTTTTTTTTTTTTTTTTTAAAAATCCTAATCATCATGTTGCATCAGTATTGATTTGAAGCGAGACTTCTTTGTTCTATTGTTCTTTTAGATACAAGCTGCTATGATGAATGAATCAAAGAATCCTTTTTTGACCCTTCTATAGTTGCAGTGACAGGGTGCAGGGAAGGAGCTGTATGTTATGGTAAATGGCATTCTTCGGCAATTATAATAACACACTAACTTCTCTACATGACCTGAACTCGAAGGAGGAGGAGGAGGGTGCTACTACCGGTGACTATAATTCCTTTGAGCACAGGAATCTGGATATCAATAACAAGTTTGTGGACACTGACTTGAACACAGATGATCCTAACTGCGTTGAGAACTTTGATGATGCTCATATAGTGCAAAGTGAAAACTCTGAAGGAAATGCTAGTGTGAAGCTTGGCAAAACAGCAGCTCCTCATGGTGCATGGGGTTCAAAATTTTGGAAGGACTGTCAACCGATGTCTGATTCTGAGTGTGATCGCAACAACGTAGGTAATGAAGAATCTGGACGAAACTCATCCGAAGAGTCACATGAACAGAGACACAGGAGACTCTCTCAAAGAGGAAATGTTGATATTCCAGCAGATGAAATGCTTTCTGATGATTACTATGAGCAGGATGGCGAAGAACAAAGTGATTCTGTACATGGTAGTGGACAGAACCACACTAACATTTCAGGTTCCAGGTTTCCATTAAAACCTGTTTCTGTTAACAAAAAAACTGCAAAGAAATCCAGAGTGACAAAGGACGAGGAGTACGAAGATGATGAAGATTATGATGAGGATGATGAAGATGAAGACGAAGGTCTTGTTTTCCTTATTCTTCCTGCTACTTAAGGATATTTAACATCTGTTTCTGCAAAAATATCTACACAAATTTTTGAACAGATGATATTCTATTTTATCACAGATGATGATCCAGATGATGCTGATTTTGAACCAGAGTCCAGTGAAATAGGCAAGGGAAAAAACAAGGTTATCCTCTTATCTATTTGGCCTTATTTAGTATGAGTTTCATAGTTTCTCTACATAACATTAGTAGAATTGAACTACCTTTTTGTGGGACGGCTTATTTATAGATATATTTTTGCTGAGCCTGATTATTGTTTTATGGTATGCATCATCTGCTGGATGGTAGACATGGATAATCACTATACTTGCACTATAAGGAGGACACAGAAACATCAAGATAGTCTCTAAAGGATGGCTAACTCAACATTACTAAAACAGCTTTTAAGACAAAACAATGAATTCAACTACTTGTAGATTTGTTTGGATGATAGTTCAAGATAAAAGTAGTTGTTTAATTTACAAATGAGATTAGCTAAGTGTAGTTGGTGTTCTGAAGTTGAGTCTTGGATAATTGGATTGAATTGCAAAAGTTGGCTTCATTTTTTTTTGACATGAAAATATTTATCAATAGATGGATTTGAAAGATAGAATTCATGACAAAGCTTGAGAAACTGAAATATTATAAACTTCAAATAGTTGGCATACTGGAAGAAACTTTTATGTTAAGGAAGCTAGAAACAATTTTCTCTTTTGGTTATAAAAAATTTCATTTTCTAATATTCATAATTCTTATTTTCCTGATTTTGGGGAGCATCAAACATCTATTGTCTAAAACATATATTAAGAAGTGAAAAAATTATTGACAGATATTTTATTAAACTGGACAAATTTCCACAAAACAAGCACCCCCTCTTTAGACAATGGAAGAGATATTGAAAGGTTATACATTTTCTGTCATTCTTTTGATCATCAAAGCTGAGTTAGCCATGACTATTTGGGTTTAACTATATGGATCCTATCCTCCATTGGACTTGGTGCAAGCCTACATCACTAGTAGCAATTAAATTATCTTATTACACTAACTAGTGTTTTGTCTATTTATTTATTTTTTGCTTTCCCTCTACTTCTTACACCTTCAACTAGGGGTGAGCGATCGGTTATAACCGAACCGACCGAATTTTTTTTGAGCTATCCGAACCGACCGAATTAAAAAAAAAAAAATGAACCAACCGAACCGATAAAATATCGGTTAGTTCGGTTTTCGACCGAAATAACTGAAATTTTTATCATCAAACCATGATTAAGAAAACCAAGGTCAACTAAACTAGGATCATCAAATTGACCATCAAATTGGCCATCAAATGTTCGGTTAATCGGTTTAATTGGTCGGTTTAATCAGTCAACTTTTTAAATTTCGATCCTGGTTTAATTGGTCAACTTTTTAAAGTTCAGTTTAATCGGTTTAACTGAACTTTGATTTTCAAAATCGAAACCGAACCGATTAAACCTATATAACCGATGTTTTCAGAAAAAAAACCGAACTTCCAAATTAACCAAACCGAACTTTAAATATCGGTCGGTTTAATCGGTTAATTCGGTTTAACCGAACTTTTGCTCACCCCTACCTTCAAGGCTTCAACAGTAAGAGATTCAATTCTTTTAATTATTGAGCAAATTGGTTATCTTTGATCCCATGTTGACCAATTCTCTCTAATGTTATCATTTGTTAGAGCTGCACGTAATCAATCTTGTATAATCTTTCTCATCTTAACCACATTAACTTTTGTTGTGTTAATACCTAATTACCCAACACTCTAATCCATAGTTGTTTTTTCGTGTTGTCTTGTTTTCATATTTGTACTGAGAGGAAAATTTATTCAGTTGGCAACTAGGAATATATTGGTTTGTTGTATTATCACGGAGGAGAAAGATGTTTTAATGCCTCTAGGCATTTAGGTTTTCAACTGTTGTTGACCATGAATCACCTTGTTGGAGGATTTTAGAGTTCTTGAGTCATGTGGCAAGCAATGAATGGTTTACATAAGAGCAACCTTATTTCCTTAATCATGTAGAGCCTTGAAATTAGTTCACCTATCTAGGCCCAGGGTTTCACACCCTAGCTCATCAATTAACTTTGAGAATCTATCACGTACTTAACCATATTCAGATGATAATTTATCAGTGGAAGACACTGTTCATCAAATGAGAAAGTTCTTTAGCAACAGATGTGTATGTTACTATGTTTCTTGTCATCAGAAAGAGCCTTGAAATTTACTCGTATGATCTAGTCTAGCAAATTTTGACCCATGAAACTAGTTCCTCAAATCAACTTAATAATATGTTTCTTCTTCTTTTCTTTCCCTATTCTTCTCTATGGAGGTATTTCTTATCTTGTAAGATAAATGCTTATTGGATAAGAGAACAGTCTTTGTCAAAAGATCCAAGCATTTAGATTAAATGCCTTTGCCATATTTTTTAGTTGTGGGATATTCGGTTTTTATTTTTAATTGAGGGATATTTAATTCTTTATAACTGCATGGTTGTTTTGAATCTTTGCTCAATTCCCTTGTATTCCTTTTCTAGTATAGTCCTAAGGTTTTATGTGAGTAGGAACTAACCCCCAATTTTGTTGAGTGTATTTATATGATATCCATACACAGCATCAAAATGTTAAAAATCTTTATTGATCCTTAGACTTTTTTTGTTAACCTGAAGAACTTTTATCAACTGTTTTCATGTTGTCAAAAGATTTATATGCCTCTTCATAGAAAAAATTGTATCTCTGTGTATCAAAAAGGAATTTGAAAAAAAAATACACCGTCAACTTTTTAACCTGAAGAAGTTTTATCAGCTGTTTTCATGTAGTCAAAAGATTTATATGCTTGTTCATGGAAAAATTTGTACTTTTCTGTGTACCGAAAGGAATTTGAAAATAAAAAAAATATGCCATCAACTTTTTGACACCCGTATATAATAAAATTTATTTATTGAAGTTGTAGATTGTTTTCTTAACCTACAATTACTATATTGTTGGTCTCTATTAGAGTTGCATTTTATTCACTAAATTTGTCATATTGTTTTGGCTGCTCGTGCTTACTTGATTTTAGGAAAAAACATCAGAAAGTGATGAATTTGACGATGACAATGAAGAAGATATTGATCTCTCGGATGAAGACGACATCGAATTGTTCAGAACCCAACGAAGAGGAATGCCTCGTAAGGTTGGAAAAATCTCAAAACATAAAGAAACAAAATCTTCTATAAATACACGCCGAAAGAGAGGGAGAACCTTATCAGATGATGAATTTTCATCTGGAAAAGACTCAGAACAAGACAGCGATCAAGCCTTCAATCAGAAAACAAGTAAATCCTCTCATTTACACAAGAGAGCTAGAGGCCTCTCTGATTTGGCTGCCAATTCCAACTACAATAGCAGCGAGCTCCGTACATCTGGCAGGTTGGTAAAGAAGGTCTCTTATGCTGAAAGTGAAGAAAGTGATGATATTGGTGAGGAAAGATTGAACAAGACCCAAAAGGTTCCACTCTTTATGAAGTTTGACTAGTTTTTCTTTACAGTTCCTTTCATGAAAATGATTTTGGAGTTTTTGTTTAATTATAAAAATGTAAATACTTAAATGCATAAATTTGTTTCTGATAAAGTGTGACGCAACCAAGATTTAGAACATTGACAAAACCCATTGTTCTATTACGAAACTTCTATGTGAATTCTTAGCTGTCTGTTGGTTCCAATATTCCAATTTAGCATAGTTTAACAGTTTTAAGATGAGATTATTTTTGATAATCAGGAGGACTTAGAGGAGGAAGATGGCGATACAATTGAAAAGGTGCTATGGCACCAACCTAAAGGTACAGTTGAAGATGCTATAAGGAACAACAGATCAACCCAACCTGTTGTTGCCAGCACTAGTTCAGATATGGAAACTGATTGGGATGCTGTTGAATTTTATATAAAGTGGAAAGGACAGTCATATCTTCATTGTGAGTGGAAGTCATTTGCTGATCTCCAGAATGTAAGTTTCAGGAATGTGGTCTCACATTTATGTTGTCTTGTTAAACTTGTCTAATTTTCTTTTTGTTAGTCTTTGCTATTATCTCTGCTTCATTTACCTATCTAACTCTTGCTGATTTGCCAGCTTAGTGGATTCAAGAAGGTGCTAAATTACATAAAAAGGACATCTGAAGAAAGAAGGCATAAGAAGGTCTTGTCACGTGAGGAGGTGATATTTTCTCCCTATGATTTCACTTACATTATTAGGTAGAATATGCTTTACTTGAAAATGGTGGTACTAGTGGTTTCATGCCTTTTCACTAGCAGATACCATTTCTAACTCAAATTTCAAACCTTTGAATTGGTTGGAGAGCAGTTTAGAATAAAAAAAATCTTACAAACAAGACGAGGTTTTCTGGAAATAAAATTACTAATATTTTTAAAAGATAAACATCTCTGTTTTGCCTACAAAATAAATATTTAGAAATGATCTTTTGCAGCTTTTAGTCTGTGCACAGGTTTCCTAATTCATTTCTAACAAGAACAGTCAGTGAGCCTCGACTAATTTGGGTTAAGTACATGAATTATACAGTGCCATTTATGTACGATTATCACAAATGTTTGAATCATATAAATTATACTCAATTCATTGTTTTAAACACTGATCTGTGCTGGTTGATGGGCGGAAGGAGTGCTTGCCGATGGACACTTGAGAAGATACCCAATTGGGAGCTTTCTCCTTGGTTGTAAAGCTTTACCTGAGCCTTTTTCCTTTTGTCGCAAACGCCACCCAAGCTTCCTCCTTTGTTGCAAACCTTGCCTGATTTTCCTCCATTGTGAGCTCTGCCTGAGCGTCTTTTACCTTTGCCGCGAGATCCGGCAAGCCGCAAGCTACTTCTATGACTCCTTGCTTGAGCCCAAGCATCTTGGCGACCCACTTACAATTGTGAGCTTGCCACGAAAGTTTGAATTGCTTTAATGACCTGAAAGTCTGAAACCTTGCCTAAGCTTCCTTCTTCACCATGTCCTCTGCTAAAATATCTTCTGCCTTCATCGTGAGATCTAGCAAGCAGCTTGCTGCTTCCTCACTCTCTCCCAAGTCCAAGCATCTTGGCAGCTCGCTTGCTGTTAAGGAATGAATTGGACCTGATGAGTAAGTTTCCTCTTCTGCTTCCTCCCTCATCAGAGCGATTGACATTGAGATGAAACGGAATGACATAGTATCAAAACCTATTATTCTGATTTCTATTTGAAACTTTGGAACAATTTGAGACTTCAAACCACGACTCAATTCTCAAACAACCCTATGTTAAGTAGATTTTTTTTTTGTCCTTTATTCTTTTAGTTAATCTTCAACTCTAATTGATTCAACTTTTAACTTCTACTCTAATTGATTCAATTTGTTTAATTGTGAATATTTCTTGGTTATTTTTAAATGTCCCACTGAATTCATTTCCCCCCTAAATATTCTAACTTTTTTTTTTCTTTTTCCAATGTCTGTTCAAAGTATTAAGTATTATATCAAATTCTTGTAAACTTTCGTAAAATTGTTATATATATTGTATTTATGACTTTTGTAATTGTACTTAGTTTTTGTATTCTCTATATGTTATAATTTATTTTATTTCTTTTACATTTTGACATTCTCAAGACTAATATATTTTTGTCTATATTGTTTTTTTTAAACTTTGCTTTTTTATGTTGTTATCATATGGTTATTTGAAATATTTTTATAATTCCTATTTTCATATTTTTGACTTCATATTATATATTTTTGAGCTCTGTTTCATGACTTGGATTTATTACTATCATGCCTTTGATATTTGATCCTTTCATTTTGCATTGGATGGATGGGAGGAAACTCTTATGTTCAGTTCTACAAAAGTTTTATGGTATAAATAAATGTTTTTTTAAAATTTATTTGCTGTTATAATTATTAATTTTATTAATTAAACTTAATGAATGTTCTTTTAGCCGATGAATGTTCTATTGATCTTGGATTTAATTAGTTTGGTATGCTTATATTCTCAAAATTCTAAACTTCAAAACAAACAGCACCAGTCTACAATATGTCTAAGCTGTAACTTTTTATCAGTATTATATTTTCATGCACTTTCTCACGGTTGTGGTTACTGAATGTGATTATTTTAATTGTTGAAGAAGAGGGTTCATGATCGGTCCAATTTCTCATGATTGTAATTAAGTGGCAATGTTGATTGCTAAAGAACAGTGGATACTCTTGTGTTGAATTTCTGTAGTTTGGCACCCCTTCTTATCCCTCTCTTCTATGATTATATGATATATCCACATGTGAATAAGAGAGAGCTATGGGCTGAAATCAACAACCTAGAGACTTTTGAAGTTATTTGAGTTGAGTCTGTTTTTTTTTAGTTGCCAAATTTTACAATTGTAAAGTTGTTGCTAAAGTGAAATGAAGGATATTGTTGAGTTTGTTAAATACTTATAATTTCTCTTTTCTCACATTCTTTCATGTTCAATGAATTAGAAAGCAGTGTTAGATAGTAGACAGATGATCCATTGCCTAGTGTCTTGTAAAATTAACACTAGGCGGATGGCCCACGGCCTACTGCCTTATAAAATTCAGAATTACTAATGTTAATGTATATATCAGCATTGAATCCTTGACCAATCAAAATAAGATTCCAATCACAGATAAATAAGTAATAATTGGTAAGGAAGCTGTAAACACATATCAATAATAAAACATTCCATATTTGATATTGTAACCATGAAAATGAGAATTACAATAAAATGTAAATTTTAACAATTTATATTCATAAAGCTTGATTACAAAAAACATAGCCAGTTGATGATTAGTATTATTATGCTATTATGTTAAAATATTGACAAGATAACGAATGTCAAATAGACCAATAACTTATACAACAACAATCAAACCTTTATCCTATTAAGTAGGGTTGGCTATCCTCATCTATATTTAAATGAATTTTATTTTGTTTTATCACTGCTAATCAAGTCTTCTTTGGCTTTCTTTTTCTTCGATTAACGTGTGTATTTGTCATTGTTTCAAATCACTTAATTGGGGCATTTATGGTTTAGGGCATTTACTGAGTAGATGTTTGTATTATCTAAAATGTGTCTCTCAGACTTTCCCTTAATAGGCATAACTCACTTTCTTTCTAGCGTTTCCATTTCTTATAACACATCTACCTTAACACCTCGACTCTCATCTCCTACTTATGTACTTGATTCATATTCCAACATTCAACTCCATATAATATAAGACCAATAACTCAATTTTTCCCGGGCCCTTTGTTTAGAAGGACCACTTAACAATTAGAAGAAATGACCCCATGGCAAATCGCCTTGGGGTTGCCTAGACCACCTAGCAATTGGAAGAAGTGACCCTGGGCAAACTGCCTAGTTGCTACCTTGACCACTGTTTAGAACAATTTTGATGTTTGGTTTATGTGTTGGATCAAGTCAAAAAAAGGATCTTGGTTAATTAACAAAGCTTAAAGTTTCTATTTTCTTATAGGTTCTTTGGTTATATATTGGGGGTTCCAAAAAGCGAAATTGTCTGCATGGGCCGTATATGCAGCCTCCCAGGCGAAATTTGAAGGGGGCTGCATAGTGACTGCATATAACATGTAGGAAAAAACCCTTATTTGGCAGCTTGTAGGTTGTGTCAACTTGAGCACTTATTTTGCAAGTTAGTGATGTCAGCCATCAATTGAAATTGTTTTATATGTTTCCTGTTTTTGCTTGTACGATTGCATTCTTTTTGTATGTGGGAGTATATATTGGATGTGCTGATCGATCTAGTTTCTTGCATACATTAGTTGTTTTCATAATATAAAATATAGTTTCAATATTTTTAATACTTCTATTACTGACCTTAAATGTCCTTCTATATGCCTGCTGATTCTGCATGTGCGCTTTGTAATTGATCAAGCACATAGCATTTGCATTTGCAGTTGCATATGCTCTTTGAATCCTTTTTTTATAGTTTATATTTTTATATAGTGCACATGGCAAAGGAAGCAGTGACATAACCAATTAAACAAAATAATTGTTACAATTACAATTAGTTTGAGATGAACATCAAGCGTTTTTGTTGTATGAAAATTTTGTGCCTTTCTTAGATCTTAAGCTTCATATCTGCATGTAATATCTTGTATATTTACAATTAGCAATTCTGTGGAGCAGATTGAAGTTCATGATGTTAGTAAAGAAATGGAATTGGATCTTCTCAAGCAGTACAGCCAGGTTTATTATTATTTTTTTTTTCATCTTCTATCCTTATAATTAATTGTCAAGTTTGTATAAGTGTTCACCCCGGCTTTTGTTTGTGTTCTGATCAGGTAGAAAGGATATTTGCTGATAGGATTAGTAAGATAGATGGGGATGATGTGATACCAGAGTATTTGGTGAAATGGCAAGGACTTTCGTATGCTGAAGCAACTTGGTATATTTTATACCGCTTGCTATCCTTGTGAAATTTAATCACACTACATTTTCTGAATGATTACTTGTTTTAGTTACACTAAATGGGAAAGTATAATTTGACATTTGAGAATTCTTGGTTATCATTGGTCAAATTTGGATTATTGGGCAACTGCATTTTGCTTATGGATCTGATCATTGTTACTGCAGGGAAAAGGATACTGATATTGCATTTGCTCAAGAAGCAATTGATGAATATAAGGTAACGTGACAGGTGAACTGTATCAACTCTTGACATACATATTTGCTTCCTAATTGAATCTCTACTGGCATCCACTGAATCTCGAATGTTCGATTTTTTCCTTATGAATTACTTGAAAGAAATTTTAAAGCATCCCTTGGGGCTTTACAAAATTTATAATAACTAAAGGTAGACAATTATTTCAGTGGGCCAATTAAATTTGAGTAAAAATTTCAGCCTAAATATATTTAGATGGCAAAATGATACTATCAAAATTCAAATGAGGTATAAATATAGTGATGCCAATGTTAAGATTAAATCATAGCCCAAGGGAGCTCATGTGGTCAGTGTAGGAGGATGTTAAAAGGACTGTGGTACTGATGTGTGATGATGAATAAAGGTAGTGCATCACGAAGGGGCAGTAAATAGTGGAATCAGCAGGGATAGCTTGGCTGAGGCTATGTGAATGGCAAGATAAACTAAAGGTGGAAGGCAAGCAATGATGATGCTGGGTTGAGGTGTGGATTCAAAGAGGCAAGTGACATACAATAGTGTGGCAAGGATCGATGGAGCACATTGTCAAGGAGGCAAGCTGAATAGTCAGTGAACTAAGCTATGAATGTTTGCGGAGAGTGGAGGTTGATGAGCAGAGGCATGTTCGATATTGCCAAAATACAGATTAACGGGCAAATTCTGGTGCTATGGGTGCTAGCTTTAGCAAGTTATGAGTTAAATTTTAGTGAAAGGGGAGTTGAATATTAGGTTTTGATTGATATTTTTTTATAACAAATTATATATAAAAACAATTATACAATTTATTATATTATATTTATTTCTCTGTGACATTGTTGGTGTTAATTGAACCCGCTGGATGTATAGAGGCTAGATTGGTGGTAATAACTATATTATTCTATAGCTTTATATCCCATCCTTTGTCTTTATCATGTTAAAATTTCATCTCCTGGACTATATAGAATTATAACTTTCTCTTTTATTTCAATTTTATCCATAAAAATATCAAACCGTCTTCATAATTTTTAGATTTTTCATTTTCTCCTTTTTAATTTTTTTTTACTTTTCACTCCTAAATATTTTTCACTTAAATTACACTTTGCCCTTAAAAGTTTTCTAATTTTGATTACATTACCATCATTTTGAACCTTGATAATACCTCTCCCCCCCTCAAGTTTTCTTATTGTTCGCCTTACTACTCCCAAAATGCAAGTTTTGACTATGGCTTTCAGTTTTTTATTTTTTTTTATTACAACCCAGACTTGTACTTTGAAGTTTTTTGCTTTCAACAGCTATGAGTTTGTCTTCTTTTTGTACAATTTGATTTTACCTCTTAAGAATATCCAGTTTTTCATTTCACCTTCAATTTATTTATTTTTCTAAATCATTGTTTTTTATAAATTTTTGTCATTTTGATTTCCGGTCTTTTTTTCCTCTATAATTTATCCTCTCTCTCTCTATTTTTCCAAAATGATCATGTAATTATAGACTCATCAAAATGCCTTCCAAAGTTTTGAACTCTTTGTACAACCTTCTGCCTTATGATGGAAAAAATAATTTGAAATATTATTTATAATCCATTAGTAATAATGTTTGGAATTGAAGTATTGTATAGATGCCAAATTAAATATGCAATTGATTCAGTTTAGTTTGAATTGAATCTATTTATATGTAAATATTATAGGTTTTTAGTCTAACTATTGAATTGCAACGGAAACCATATTCTTATCATTTACAAATAAATCCGTATAATCTAAATCTTCAGATATTTTGATTAACCTGAAAGGTTGAGGTAAACTAAACTGATTTGGTTAAAAGAATAATTGAAAAATACAATTTAACTAACATAACAAAATCAAATTAGGATAGATTAAATTGTTTTTTTGTATCTATAAAAATATATTAGTCAGATCAAATATATCGAACATCAACATTTTGCCAAAAACTTAGATTTGTTGTTTCCAAAATAATAAATATGCACTGTAAAAGTCAATTTCTATAAATAATTTATAGATTAATTTTTAAATAATTTATTATTTTAGTGAATTTTTCTTCCTTTTGATATTTATTATTAATTTTTTTACATTATCAAATAGATAAATTACCTGTGCTTTGTGCGTGTTGTTGTAGTATCTGATTTTTTTTAATCAACAATAGATTTTCCAGTTACTGGATTTGCCTGATTTCTAATGTAGCTATATACCATAAAATACTATTACTACTAGAAATCTGTACCTTTGTGTCTTTTGAGCTTCCTTTGTTTAATTTTGATTTTCCTTTACCAGGCCCGCGAAGTTGCTGCAAATATACAAGGAAAACTGGTAGATTTCCAGCGAAAAAAGAGCAAAGGTCTGCTATGTTTCATGCACCCAGAGTTTCTCTTCTTTTTTCGTATGCTGTGATTGGTGAATTACATGTATTGTTTTTATATCGTTGCTTTATTATTCCTTTAATTTGAGAAACTAATTTAACAAGTTTCATTAGTATGATGGATTATCTAAATTAACATAATGCACATGTGCATGTCATTTCATATTTTTTGTACTTTTTTTTTTGTTGCAATTTTGTTAGAATTTCACTGTTTTCATAACCTTGCATTTGTTATCTGACAACTCATTAGGGTCATTTAGTTGGTTAATTGTTATATAAGTTTGGTATTGCATCAGACATTTATTCAATTTTGAGGTATCATCTCAGAGTTTTTATATATCAACAATGACCCACATTTAATAATACAATATAATTTTACTCAATTTATATTAGAGCCAAAGTCTGCTCGAAATAGATTCTATTTAATCCCCTTAGGAGAAATCAACCTTCCATGAAGTTTATTGTCATAAGAAGTTATTGAAAGTATGTTTTTAGGTATTGATACCAGAAGGTTCCAGACTTTCATATTGGTACCATTCTTGCTCTTGGCCTGGACCAGTGCTCAATGGCAATCTGCTGTATTAATGCAGAATACAGGTCGGCATGGGCCGGTCATTATGGAATTAGTTTAGCAAAATATTCTATCAATTTATTAATGTCTTATAGACTCCGTTGTGATCGCTAGATATATGAGTGGACTTTCTTTTATGGCCTGACTATTTTACATTATTTCTTATTCTAATTTCAATCTCTTGGTTGATCCACCAATGTTAAATGGTGAATAACTCATGTTTCTTCTCAAGAAAAATCATTAGAGGAAGGAACAAAAAGATCAATGATAAAGTTGGGTAACATGTGGCTGCTGGCATTCCAGATCAAGGAATATACTTTTTAGTAATATTAGAGAAGCTTAATCAATTAGAACAATGGATTCCACTTGTTTTGATAGATTTTATGCAATTCTGAATTCTGATTGCAGGTTCACATCCAGAGGTAAACAAGATGAATGACAAGAAAACTATAGTTCTATTTTTTTCTTTTATTAATTGTAAAATCTTCCTTTTCTTCTATCCTAACGTCTTTGCAGTCTTCAACTCTATGACTGATTTTGTTTTCACTGTTCACTTATTGTTTTATGGGTTTCTTTTATCAGAAATTGTATGTTTATTCAATCAAATTTGTTTAAAGAACGATAATGGTTATTTATTTGATTCTTGATTTGAGTTCAGCTAGTCTTCGGAAACTTGACGAGCAACCTGAATGGCTGAAGGGGGGCAAACTCCGTGATTATCAGCTTGAAGGATTGAATTTTCTGGTTAATAGGTTAGGTTTCCAGGACCTCAGTTGATCAATTTCAATTAATGTTTTTAAGAGCATGCCTATTGATGGGCGTCTTGCAACAGTTGGAGAAATGATACAAATGTCATTTTAGCTGATGAAATGGGCCTTGGAAAAACCGTTCAATCGGTTTCTATGCTAGGATTTCTATATGTATGTTGCCTACTAATTTGCCATTACATTATGAAGATAAGCCCTCTTTGCTTCTTAGGTACTAATAATTGTTGAAAGTGCAGAATGCTCAGGATATCCGTGGGCCTTTTATTGTTGTTGTTCCTCTCTCAACATTATCGAACTGGGCACGAGAGTTCAGAAAATGGCTTCCAGAAATGAATGTTGTTGTGTATGTCGGAAACCGTGCTAGCAGAGAGGTAAATATTCTTCTTTCCCGAACACAGATAACCATTAACTGCAGTTAATTTCTTCGTGAGCTTGTCACATATTTCACTGTCAGTCATCACAACCATTACTTTTGCTCAACCTTGTGAGGCACTTCAGAGAGCAATAAAGTGAAACATTTTTATCTAGGTTTCAGGCTATTTTATTGGATCATCTATGTGCCCCTTTTGTCCTTACTGTTTACCCATGGCATTAGGGTGGATGGAGAAATACAATGAGGGTATAGCCATTGAGATAAATAGGAGTTCATCACAAGTAGAATTTGCATCCCCATTTCTTTCCCTGTTTCTCTGTATACAATTTGCAATCCGACTTTGCATTTCAGTTAGTTTTTTGTCTGTTCTAAATTGTCCTATGAAAAATTAATTTTTAGTATTTCATTTTTATCTAGCATCACATGAGAATACTTACTATCCCTTGACTTTTCAGATTTATCTGTATGATTTATTTTTGCCTCTTGAAGCAGATCTGCCAACAACATGAGTTTTTTACAAACAAAACAAGTGGTAGACATATCAAGTTGGATGCACTGCTAACTACTTATGAAGTGATATTAAAGGATAAAGCAGTATTATCTAAAATAAGATGGAATTACCTTATGGTTGATGAGGCTCACAGGTTAAAAAATAGTGAAGCTTCACTATACACAAATCTCTCGGTATTGCTTGTTACTTAATTTCTTCTTTATTTTTCTTTGTGGTGTCATTTTATGATGCAAGCATGATCCAAATTATTTGCATGTATCTTATCAGATTAACTATTGTGACACAGGAATTCAACACCAAAAACAAGCTCCTTATAACTGGCACACCACTGCAGAACAGTGTGGAGGAGTTATGGTGATTGCTTCATCTCTTGACAACTCTTTTCATATTCCTTTTGTATTCCACTTTCTACTTGGGTCATAAATGCCATGCCTAGCTCTTGTTACATTTTTAAGAGACATTATTATCTGCTCCAATATGGTAATTCCATTTTCTTATACTTTCCTTTCAATGCAATTAAATACTTTGAGATGAAAAATTTTCTTATTAAAAAAAATAAAATATGTTTTGTATAACCCAACAAAAAAGATTTCTAAGAGATGAAAATTATAATCTTGTAGTTAAAATGATATTAGTAATAGAAAATCTTGACTATGCAAATATATTTATAAAATATAACAAATTAGAATAATACTAAAGTTATTAACGGACTATGTACATAATGCAATATATTACTTACATAAAATAATCATCCTTATCATTAAATAGTCATCCTAATCATTAAATAATCATCATTTTCAGTAATAATTTAGAATTAAAATATAACAAATAAGATGGAAACTGTAATTTTATGCAAATATATATAAGGGTGAATCAAAAATAAATCATAGGAGAAAATTAAAAATTCTATAACTATGATGGTGATGTGAAATTTTTAAATAAAATTGAAAATAAAAAAAGACACATGGAAATTATAATTTTATATTAATATTTAGGCATATGGTAAAATTATACAGACGTGGGAGGTGAAATTTAGAGAGTAAAATAAATGTTAAGGGGAACTTACAATAATTTTGGGGGAATTTGAAAATATAAAAACTTCAAGGAAAATTTCAAATTTAGGGACTAAATTTAGAAGACTAAAGGAGCAAAATGTAATATTCTGTTGACTCGATATTTATGTGATATTTTTGGGAGTAAATAATAAAGTTAAAAAATTAGAGGATCTTAATGTAATTCAATGCTTTATGGATGACTATTAAAACTATAACAATTTTGGGATCAAAATTTTAGAGATGGATATAAAAATTATAGAAATATAAGGATAAAAATACTTTTAAAATAGATATAATTCTTGTACTATAAATGTTACAAGAATTACTGCTTCGCCATTGATATTTTATAAAAACAAGATCCATTTTAAAACAGATATAAACTAGTTTCTAAAAAATTTGAAAACTTTTTTTAGAAAATATAAAATATTTTAATGGTTGCAACCATGCCAAATATGTATCCTATATTAGATTTTGTTTTCTAAAAAATGAAAATCCATTTTTCCCAGTTTCTATGGCATTCATCAATTAGTATCATTAAGTGTATTGTACATGTTTCCTTGTGAGGTTATTATTAACTGATTTGGTTATTATTGGCTTACTATTCTGGTACTTTACTGGTATTTCTGGATCACTTGAATACTTATTAATTTTTGCAACATTTTGTTATGATAATAAATGAATGGGAAAACTTTTGCTCAAAATCCAAAAGTAATCACCATGTATGTATAGACTCTTTAAATTGATAAATTGAGACGTTGTTGTAACAGTGGCTTAAAAGCACCCTGTTGGTGTTGAATAGGATGCCAATATGATGTTCATGATGTTTTGCCAACATACAAATTGATGTCATTACTGGTTTATACCATGGTTTTTTTGTCCATATAATGTATAAATGGGGTTTGCTTTATGTAGCGTACAACATCCTATTGCAATGTTCTGCATCTCTGCACTTTATTTCATTGCATCTCTGCAAGTTTATGAACATTTTCACTTCACTCCTTATTTCATAAATATTCACTTTACCAGAGTTTGAAATGTTTCATTTTACCATCTGCACCTTTATTTTATTATAGGTTAATATAAAATTTCTCTTCTATGGGGTGAAATGAAATGGATTTAAACTTTAGAGGATAAATTTGTTTTTCTTTAAAATAATTTTTTAATTTTAAAACTTGGGGGTAAGATGTGAATTTTTGTAGTCTTGGCAGGCAATGTGAAATTTCCTTGATGTTGTGATATAGATTGGTATGAAAATTCTACAGTAGTCAATACACAATGTGAGAAAATCTCATTTCGAACCAATGTTCGAAATCTTGAGCCGTGTTGATGTTTTGGTCTTTGATTAGAATGATATTGTTTCGGTATTGTGCTGATGTTTTGATGAATGGTGGGTGGCGAATTAGAGGTGGAAGGAGGAAGTGACGATGCAAAAGAAAAGGCAACTATATAGTTAAGTTTAATGTTTGCTTTCCCTCTGGAATGCTATGATTTTGACATCATTTTGTAAGAAGACAAATTTAAAAAATAATAATATATCAATTTTAGCATCATAAGGGGTGTTGAGTCTCTACATGAAATGAGACTTGTCAACATGATTGATTCAACACAAGAGGCATCGTCTCTGTGTTGAGTACGTAATTTACCAAAATGATAAATTTCAATTGTATCGCCCAACATAATACAAAATTTTAAACCATGCTTCTAAGTTCTAATATCTCAGAGGTGTTTTTACCATTATAACCAATTGACAAAAAACTATTGATTTTGTGTGATCATGTTCCCAAATTTTATAATTCTGTAATGGTAGATGAGAATGTGAGAATGAACTTATTTATCAGCAATCTTTATTACTTAGACTTGTTTAATGTTCTCTACTTGTAGATGGCCTACTTCAAGGGGTTAAACATCTAGACAAATTATTCATTTGTCTGTCCAGACCATTTCTCTGAATGTTTCATCAACCTATTGGTCTATTATACATTAACTGTTGTTTATATGTATGTTTTAGATGATTTATGCATTCCCTTTGGATCTTAATGCTGCCTTTTTATCTTGTGCAGGGCTCTTCTACACTTTCTTGATCCTGAAAAATTTAGTAGCAAAGATGATTTTGTTGAGAAGTACAAGAATCTAAGCTCTTTTAATGAAATTCAGGTGTTTTGAACGGTGTTTGCCAAGTCTTACTTCAACATTTGTTAATGGATATGATGCACATATATGCCTTTTCTTTGCCCACTAAAGTGCGATTCTTTTCTAGCTTGCCAATCTCCATAAAGAATTGAGGCCCCACATTCTTCGAAGAATCATAAAAGATGTGGAGAAGTCTTTGCCACCAAAAATTGAGCGAATCCTTAGGGTGGAAATGTCTCCTCTTCAGAAGCAGTAAGATTTCTCACATGTTGCAATTGATCATCTATAGACTTCACTTCTGATATTCTCTCGTCATTCATACGTCATTCTAGGTACTATAAATGGATTCTGGAACGTAATTTTCACAATCTAAACAAAGGGGTTCGGGGTAATCAGGTTGGCCTCTTAACCTTTATTTTATATATACTTGATTGTAGAATTAGTCAGATTTCTTTATTATAGGAGGAAAAAATAGTTTTAGATATGCTTAAGTATATTAACAAAGTTATTCTGATTTTAGGTTGTGTTCTTTGATTTTCATATTTTTCTTCCTGTTTAATATTATTATTTGAATTTTGTTCATATATTGTTCTCTTGAGTCTCTCTGAAACGACAATCCATGCTCCATATTTTTCTCATAAACATATATACCCAAGGACAAATTGCATTATATTTTGGGTAGCTAAATGATCCTTACTTTTCATTTTCTAATAAGTTTTTTTGAGTAGACATTTCATTTTAATTATTTATGATAAAGGGAGCCACACAAGTGATGGGTTGTGTTTTTGGCACTCCAATAAAAACAGAGATTGGTGAAGATTTGTAATTTGTTGTTGGTATTTCAAGGTTTGGCATCTTAAAAGTGGAGTTGTGATAGTGGAGTTGTGATGTGAGATCATGGATCTTCTTTGTAAGATACAAATCTAATCTTTTCAGTTCATGGATACTTATTGCGGTTGACATACCTAAAAGTGGTGATTGCAAAAACTTGCTATGCACTTGCTCATTCGTCTAAAGTGCAAGCCAGATGAGTTCTAGTATCTTTTCAGCATCATAAAGTCTCGTTAAGAATGAGTTTTTGTTATCTAGGAGTCACTCACGTTAAAATGAATTAGAAATTATGGCGTCAACATGAAATAGTAGTCATGTTTGAACTGTCGAATTCTCTGCTCTATAGTTAAATGAAACAGAAGTATTGATTAAATGAAGCAGAAAACAGGAAGTATTTGATATCCGTATGCAAAGTATCAGAGATTATATAAGTGTTTGGTAGTTGGACAATTGGGTGATAACATCTATTGTGGTGGTGGTTTTGGAACAATAATGCTATTTTTGCATTTTCTCTATATTTCTATTTCTCTCACATTTTCCTTTATTACTCTGCTTTTCCCCTGTTTTAGAACAATAATTTTGTATCCACATTGAATCTGTTGAATTTATCATTGCTCTCAAATTCTTCATTTCTTACCAACTTTTTATGATAGAATTTACTTGTCCACTCTCTTGAGAGTACTCTTTTATCTAAGAGGTTCATTAACATGTCATTTGTGATAATTGTTACTTGTAATTTTTCTCCTAACATTAATATTTCTCTCATATATGCTCAGTACAACTCTCAGACAGAAAGAAATAGATGCATAAGGAAACCAAAAATCGGGCAGATGAGCTTGAGATTCATAATAACAACAAATGGGTTCATACTAGCAGATCCCTTACAAGATTATTCTAAACTTTTTAAGAGGGTGAAGGATCCATGCTTTTGATTTGTCATTTTCTTTATTTAGTTACACCTTTGAGCTCTCAAAACAGGGTGAAGGATCCATCAACTGTTAGTTCAAGACATTCTAATGGTATGTTAAGTGCTTTAAGATGACAATTTTGAGGGGGCTATTTGGAGTTAAGCCTTGAGGCTTGTTTAAAGGTTTTCGGATTTCAGTTTTACCAGAAATTGTGGTAGGAGTTTTGGCTGTTGCTTGGTTAATGATATATTGAATGTTTAGGGAAGGGGATCAGTGACCTGTTTTGAGGCTCACTTAAAGTCTTTTTTAGTATCTAGTCATCAGATTTAGGCTATTCCCAGGGGCTATGGTTGACCATAGTCTTCCATGGAAATGTGCAAATGCTTCTAATGTAGACAGATTGAGATCCAACTTAGGCATGAAAAGAGGTCTGTATGTTTGGATCATAAGATTGAAGCATAGGATCATAAGATTCTACACTTTAATTAGATTATTCTAAAAATGACATAATTTATTCATACGTACTAACTTTTGATATTATAGTATTACATTTTTAAAATTATCTTTCCAATATAATGAAGCATAAACAAATATACAATCAATCTTTATCTAGCAAATAGCAACTTCTATAAGATAAATGAATGATAGGTATATGATGGATGATAATGATTTAAATTAAAAAAGATTCTTCTAATAAGAGGTTAAAAGGAATCTATGTTGTATCTCATTAAAGTTGTTGGAATCGAGATCATTAAGTAAGTACATGATTGAATCGTAGGTTGTAAGATCCTAAATCTATTTAGATTCTATTTGGGATCTGAATTGTTTAGGATAGTTTTGGTCGTAATATCTTAATGAGTGGATTGCAATCTTGGCTACCATGCAAGCATTTCTCTTTGACTATAAATAGGTTTGGTCCACCCAAATAATGAGGATGAGGTTTGTATTTCAGTTCTTTCCTTAGCAATTACATTGGTGGAGGTTAATTATGCAACCTTCGTCATTATGTAGATTTTGCAAATCTTATTCCCACATTTTACAAATGCACGTAAGATGCTTGTGCTTCTATGTTTAGCATGGTCATTGGGATGAAATAATGCACAACATTAAGTCCTAACTTCTATCTTTGATGGTTCATAATAAGTATTAACTTCATATTCGTCTGATTCGTATGGTTCATCTAAGTCAAGTCTAGGTTGATTTGTACCACTATTATGATCTTCCCTTTGCATGAGCCATGTAATTATGGTTCAAGATGCATGCTTGGGTTTGGGATGATATTGTTAAAGTGATTATTTATGTAGAATTTATAACTTTTCTCAATTCAATAACATCAACAAGTTCTTTAAACATTCATGAATTTCTAATTTAGTTTTCATCATTCTAAGTTCATTCTCCTTGTTGGGATTTTTGTTTTCAGAATCCTCAAATGACATTTACATCTTAGTACCCTTTTATTGTTGAGGATAGATGATTATACAAGGATGCTTGTAAAGTTGCACGTTGTGAGATTATCATTGGATCTAGGTGTTTTATTATTTGTAGACAGGTCTGATAGATTTTTGTAAAATTAAGCTATGTTTTTTTTTTTTTAGAAAAGTTAAATGTCAATATAAATTAGGTTATAAGATGGACCACACCGTTTATATCGAATAGGTTATGATTATATTGGGATAATAAAAACCAATGTGCTGTTAAAATTGCTGCCTATTTAATATATTTTTGTTTCATAATTTCTACAATCTACATTGCACATGAACTCAAACTACTGTTCTACTCGCCCCTATAATTATTCAATTGCATTTTGCAATGGGTTTTCATTTGAATCTCCAAAATCTCTTAAACTAGACTGGAAATTTGTTATTTTATTTTTCAATTGGTCTTGGATTGAATCCCAAACTACTCTTCCCCTCGAATTCATATTTATACAATTTTATTTTGCAATGGGTTTTGATCTGGATTGAGAACTTCTCGGTAGAGATTTGTGGTGCAGTTGAGAAAGATGATTACAAAGAGTGCAATATTGAATCTGTGACAGGAATGAGGTTGCGCTCTGATATTGCTTGGCACTAAATTGAATCTGATGACAATCTCATAGTAAAGCCATGATAGATAAATTGACTGGCAACCTCACAGGTCTACATATCTTGGTTGGCAATATCACAATAGAGAAGAGTAATTTTTTTTATTGTTTATTGAATCCTGAAAACAACAGATCCTTTAAATAAGTTGTACAATAATCAAAATCTTATAAGACTCAGGTAAAATAGACGAAGTTTTCTATGAGCGATAAAAATATAATAAAAAATTATGTTCATAGACTTATGTCATGATTGTCTATTTTATTGGAGTAATTTCTTTTCTGTGTATTTTATTATGTCATTGATTGTATTTCAAATTCTTTCTTGGATGTGCATACAAGTGGATCTCCAAGACCTCCATAAATTTGTTTGAAATTAATTTGTAACATAAATTAATCACACATTATAGTATTTCACAATTTAATTTTCTGACTCTATTATCTTGACCTTTACTTTGCCAATTACTTTTAGTATTTTTAGTAATAGGCAAAATTTTTGAAGTTTAGGATCTATTGAGTAAAATCACTTAAAACAGAAGTTCAAATCCTCAAAGTTGCTTCTTTCTCAGGAAAGAGTGTCTATTTTTCTACATGTTTTGTTAAGTTTCCACTATGTATTGAGTAATCTAAAATCTAAATACATATCAATTGATCATGAGGATATCCTAGTTCTTAATATACTAGAGAGTGCTCTATGTGTAAGTTCCTTTGAAGCAGCAACTTACAGCGTTCTATAAATTTAAATTTCATGCAGGTTTCTCTATTAAATATTGTAGTTGAATTGAAGAAATGCTGCAACCACCCTTTCTTATTTGAGAGTGCCGATCATGGGTATGGCGGAGATATGGGAACTAGTGATATTAATAAAGTCGAGCGCATTGCCATGAGTAGTGGGAAGCTAGTGATTCTTGACAAATTGCTGACCAGATTGAAAGAGACAAATCATCGTGTTTTAATATTCTCGCAGGTTGTTTTGATATTCTTTTTTTCTTGACATGCTGCAGGTTAACTAAACTTGTATTACTTGAACTGCTTCTCAAGTCAGAGTTACTTTTAATGACTTCAGCCTTACATCCTTATGCATTTTTGCAAATTTCTTTTGTGATTTACTCTCTTGTATTAAGCGTTTACCATATTACTTGGACTAGGATACATGTATCTAGCATGGGTGTGAGTTTGAGTGTCTGATGTAGTTATTTATAAATCTTTTCACACATGACTAATATGGATGTCTGCTCGGAATGTGTTGGAACATTGCCGTTGTACTCAAATGTGGAGGGGTTAGATGAAATTACAAGTAGAGTTTAGCATAACTGCTTGACATGGATTTGAATGTCACTTCTTATAGCCTTAATTTTCAGTGAACACATGGGAAATCCTGTGCCATTTACTTAAACGTTTTGATTATGGAATAAAAAATTCTTTGTTCTGATCATATCATGGTACTTTATTTATTACTTCTTTTCTTGATGAATATTTTATTCAGAAGAATGCAACATTGCTGTTTGACCTACTTTTGCAATATCCAGCTAAATTCACTGTTTTTTCTGATATGTAGAAGCAAAGTGTTGATGTGTACACATTTTTGAGCATTTAATATGAAGTTATATACCTATAACTCAATTTTAGAATAACAAATTTACTGGTCTAGATCAGTTGGTAGTTATAGCCTGGTAGTGTAATTTAAAGACTGGGAGGAAGAAAATCTGTTGTATTGCTTATTTTTGTTCTTTGAGGAGGTGGCCATTATAGTAAAATATCTGAGTGACTGCGTGCTCTCTAGGGTATCTTTGACACAAACTCCTTGTTGGTCTGTTGAAACATATCTTTGCATCTTTTTTTTTTTTCTTTTTTTTTTTTTTTTTACAAATTAAAATGGAAATTTTACTTTCAGTAACTACATGGGTGCACCTATCTGTGTGTGCAGATGGTTAAAATGTTGGACATACTGGCAGAGTATTTATCTCTTCGGGGATTCCAATTCCAAAGGCTTGATGGAAGTACAAGGGCTGATCTTCGTCATCAAGCCATGGACCACTTCAATGCACCTGGAAGTGAGGATTTTTGCTTCCTCTTGTCCACACGTGCTGGTGGTCTAGGAATCAATCTTGCAACTGCAGACACTGTCATTATATTTGACTCAGACTGGAACCCACAAAATGATTTGCAGGTTTTGTTGAGTGGTTTTTTCTCCGTCGTATATTTTGGTCTTCATTCGAACTTATATATATTAAGTCAGTATGCATGTTTTTCTCATCGATTGGCTGGAACTTGTTATTTACTGATGCTGTGTTGTAATCTAGTTTGACATTTTCCCCCCTTCTTTTTTGTTTTCATAGGCAATGAGTAGAGCACATAGAATAGGACAACAGGAAGTAGTAAATATTTATCGATTTGTTACTAGTCGAAGTGTTGAAGAGGACATTTTGGAACGTGCCAAAAAGAAAATGGTATTGCATAATTTTCAAAATTATAGTGATGCTTTTCTAGAATGCTAAATGATATATTTATTCATGTAACTTGTAGGTTTTGGATCACCTGGTAATTCAGAAGTTAAATGCTGAGGGTAGGCTTGAGAAGAAAGAAACAAAGAAAGGAAGTTCCATGTTTGACAAGGTACAGTTCAGTTTTGAAGGCACATGCTACATATTATATTTGCTGGTGATTTTCTTCTCTAATAATTTATGGAATCCTTTTTGAAACATTCCCTGGTATATGCAGCATGAACTTTCTGCAATTTTGAGGTTTGGAGCTGAAGAGTTGTTCAAAGACGAGAAAGATGATGAAGAGAGCAAGAAGCAACTTGAAACCATGGATATTGACGAAATTTTAGAGCGAGCTGAAAAGGTTGAATCCAAACCGGCGGATGGAGAGTCTGGGAATGAGTTACTGAGCGCCTTCAAGGCAAGAAGTCTTTACTGTTATTAATTTTAAACATGATCAATCTGAAGTTGACCTCATTGCTAGGGGGGCTGCTAATTCTATCTTTTATACATGTGCAGGTTGCCAGTTTCTGCAGTGCTGAAGATGATGTAACCTTTTGGAGCCGTTTGATTCAACCAGAGCCTCTAGATAAAAATGATGTAATATCTACTTTCTTCAACTGATATACATCAATATGTGGCTTTTATATACATTCTCTTTTTAGTATTTATTGGTCTACGTTTAATTTTTCTGTATTCCTCTTTTATATCTCACTGGGGAAACTAGTTAGCAACATAGCTTCGATGTTCTGTGCAGGAAGCATTGGCACCTCGAGCTGCCAGGAACACCAAGAGCTATGCTGAACATGAACAGCCTAGAAAAAGTGCGAAGAATAGAAAGAGTGGGATTGATACTCGAGACAGAACGCACAAAC